>CM037854.1:162201162-162218420 GCA_021234595.1 Delia radicum
AAAAACAACTTTTATTGACTTACCTTTCTTCAGTTGTTTTTTAAATTAATTTTAGCGAATTCAAGTCGTTGGAGAGTAATTATCTGGCAATCCCAGCCAAAGCCTAGTTGTGGTTGATTTGGACACATTTACCTTACATTCACTGATTGTTCGATAGAGACTCTTCATTGGTGTTGCTGACATAGTTGTTTTTTTTACGCCGGGTTCCGATCAGAAGCTTTTTTTCGGGCTGCCTGTTTTATTTTTACCATAAGCACTCGTATTATTTGCAAAATTCGTGGGAACCACAATGTAAAGGTTTGTTTTTCTAGCAATTTCCCGAAACTTAAGACACTTTACAAATAGCCTGAAATTTTTCGCTTTTTCAAAATCACTTACACATAAAAAATACAAAACTCATTTCAATCACGAAAGCAGCCGATTCAATTGTTTTATTGCTGAAATTCCGCCAACAACGAAAAGTTGTCATTTAAATTACAAATTTACAGCTCTATTAATGAATTATTTTCAATTAATTTTAAATACAACATTTGATTATGATGTTTTATTATATTTGTATACACATTTGATTAAAAATCAATTGATTGGATTTAAAGTTATTAATGCAGCTATACCTTGCCAAAGGCCTTGAAAGTGCGATGTTGTCATACCAAATGTATTTTTTATAACTTGAAGTTCCTAAAATTGATTTAATGCTTATAATTCTTATTTAGTTTATAGATCTATTTAGATTTATGTGAACAAATTGCTCACAGAAATTAGCAAAAATTATTTTTTTGATTTTTTAAATTTTATTTTGCATAAATTAGCCCTTTTGTTGAAATCAGAGCTTTTTTTAAAATAATTTTTAACTTATTTTTAGCATTATTCTGTTTAAAGAATGGCTACATTTTATTAACCAAATTTAACTTAAAATTATATTGTCCATTAATGATAATGCTCTAGAATAAATAAGTATTCAGATTTAAACTACTGAAATTAAGTTATTTAACTTAATAAACTAATAAAGCAAATGAGAATTTATAAAAATACTACCTGACCCGACAAACGTCGTTTTGCCTTCAAATTTTATTTTCATTGAAAGTCTGGTTCCGTTACAAAGTCGTGGTGGATTGATATTTCGAAGAAGAATGTACCCGTATCCACGCAATGCTGTGTAACAAAGCAAAAATTTTTTCATATTCACACAATTTATATGAAAATGACTAATGTTCAGAAAAGCACCACATCTCGACCAAACAAAAATATTTTTAAACCATTTTTTTTTTTTTAAACCATCCTCATTGCATGTTTCTACAAAACGTATTCAGCCATTTTATGCAGCCGTTCTCGAGTTAAGGAGTGACAATCAAAATGACACTTCTTTTTATATAAAGGGTCCGCCATCATCTATCGACATCCTCATCGATAAACCAAAGCGTGAAAAGCCAAAACAGTGCGTACACCCGAGAATATTGCTGCTGTGGCAGAAAGTGTGCGTGAAGCGCCATCAACATCAATTCACCGTCGTTCTCACAATTGAACATTTCGGAGACATCATTGAGACGAATTTTGCATAAAGACCTTGGTATGACGCCATACAAAGTCCAATTGGTTCAGGAGTTCAAAAAAAAAGTTATTTTGGCGGGCCCTTTATATAGAAGATTTTTAAAATTAATTTAAAATATGTATTTATTACTAATACATAAACATTTATAAAAAACAACTACATACATAAATATTACAACAAACAACAACAATATGTTGGTGTTATCTTGTTTTTTTTTTATCAAACGCTTCTAAGCAAGTTGCGAATTTGAGCAATTATTTAATTGATTCAATTAATTTTTAATTGACAGTTTTTAACATTTTCAACACGTAAATTAAATTAAAAAACATTGGAAAATATTTTTTCTGTGTAGATATGAATCACGCAACATTTTACTGCAAATTGAGTAAAATTCCATAAAAAAACTAAAATAATTCTTCAATTCTTCTTTATTAGCTATTCTTCTTTGTTTACCGTTATATGTAATTATAGTTAGTGTCGGACCGAACAGTACGGCCAGAAAATACATTTGGTCAGTATACGGTATTTTAAAGCATTATGGACAAATTTTGGGGAATGGAAAAATGTTTATTGGGCGCATTAGATGCGATTTTGAGTGTTAAATATATAGAAAAGTCTGTGGTTAAGCAATGAATTCACTGTTCGGTATTTGAAAGTTCGGCCAAATCGAAATAGTGCGGCGGCCCGAACATTTAACTTTTTAGCTAAACTTCGGATATTGTCTAAAATTGTATACACAAAATCGAATTAAATCGGACCAACAGAAATGTTTACAATACCGTTTATCATGATTGCCTCTAGATAGAAAAAAACCGACCAAATATAGTTTTTTGTCCGAACTGTTCTTCCGGACACAATTTTTCTCTTAAATCAATTAAGTAATCTCTTAAATTGTACACAATGAGATTTCAGTTATCACACTCTTAAAACAGTTATAAGTTTTAAAAAATATTTTGTAATATTTAAAAAAAATAGCAAAAATCCTTTGTAATTATAGTTATGCAACGCAGTGTATTAGTTTAATTTGCAATGTAATGATGTAATTTACGTTATAAATATGTATGCGATTTTTATAGAACATTCATGTTTAATATTTCATATTTTTAAGAAGAAACATTTGAAGCAACCACCAGCAGAATATTAATGCCACTAGATTGTGGGTATTGGTTGGAAGATTAACTTAAGTGCTTCTGTATGTTTCAAGTTGAAGAAATATTGTTACAACAAGTTCAACGATAATCTCTACTATAATTACAACAACTTCAACATCATTAATGTTGGATTTTGGATTGAAACAACAAATGATTCAAGAACAGCAGTAACAACAATTTTATCGATATCTTGACTTTGAAAGAGTCTATTTATAAGTTGATTTCAATTTAAACAAAAAAATCTTTTACCGCAAATCTGAACGATCGAAGTCCTTATGCAGAAAAAAAAAACAAAAACCACTGTGCATACCCTTGATATCGAAACGCTAAGCCTATAACTTTACAAAGAACAAAAGTATATTAAAAAAATTCTGAATATTAGTCATTCTAAAAATTTTCGATATACAGTGTCAGACAAAATAGCCAAACTGAAAAATTTAAAGTTTTGCTAAATGGAGTTATATCCCTATGGGAATGAGACCGGTCCTGCGTGTGCCACAGGATCGGTCCCTGGTAAACTGGTAAACAACTGGCAACTTTAACATTGACTTGTCATAGGAGGGGGTCATTTGTCCAGCTTTAAACCACATAGTGGCATGCCACAGGACTAACCAAAGAAGGGCATACTACAAGACTGTCGCAAAAGGCCCATGTCGTATAAAATAAACGAAAACTAAACAGCTTCCAATGGGTAAAATTCTGGCCAACTGGCTTTTTTTTTGTTAATAAGCATTCTGGTTAAGTGGTATGTCCTCCCTTTCACCAGTCACAGTATTGGTAATTTTAGGACAACTGACACTGCTTAACATACTTCAGTATTAAATTATACCAGTCCTGTGATAAGTCCTTCTTTAACCAGTCACTTTTAGGTCAATTGACTCCTCATTCCCTATAGGGATATTCTAATGTGGCACCATTTATTAATCGCAGAAGTCTATAGATTTTAAACCTGGTGTCCGTTTTTATACACAGCGCCTTTTCTTCGGAGGGAGTGGCATTTAAAATAAAAACGGTTAATTCTCACCTTTTTGGAAAATGCATCTACAGATTATGAATTGTTGATCAGATCTTAAAATGAAATCAAACCTACAAAATATCATTTCACATAATATTAACAATATTTCCATTGGATAGCAATTCTTTTAACAATCGGCTATTAAACTTAGCATTATAGTTTCGTTATTTTGAACAGAACGACGAAATCGCTAATAACCATTGCAAATTAATAGATAGCAGGGACATTTATATTTCAAATTAAATATTCCCAATTTATTTTCATGGCTTTTACTACTATTACAAAAAATGTGAAGCTTAAAGTTTTCTAGTTGTATATTTTGGTAAAATTAGAAAATTTTAATATTAAGTTTAAGGTTCCGTTAGTTTTGGGTTCTGAGGCTCGGCGTAAATAATTTGTAAGTTGTTCAAAATACTATTTTGTTAGTTTGATTTCATTCATCATCAATCTGTAGACGAATTTCCCAATTGATAGATAATGTCTTGTTGCTTTTTTTAAGCTTAATAGAACTTACGAAAGGGTAAGCTGTCACACACGAACTGTTATATTGCGTTCACTTTTTGACATTTATAATCAGTATACTCTGGCAAATCATCATTAATAGATTCACGCTTAAACAACGCTACCAAGTTATCCAAATTAACTTTGCAAATCAGTCATCGATTCGCCCGATATTTTATCATAAAATTTGTATACAGCGATGAGGCTTATTTTTGGCTTAACGGATTTGATATAAACAAAATCGCCGAGTATAGAGTGAGACCAATCCTTCAGAGACCATACAGACTCCATAAGAGCCTGAAATATGCACCGTTTGGTGCGGTTTACGCGCTCGTGGTATCATCGGACCTTATTTCTTCAAAAGTGAAGCCGGTTCTCGCATAACTGCACCATGATCAATGATTTGATGACAAGATTTGCGAGATGTGGTTTCAGCATGATGGCGCTACGTGCCATACGGCGACCACAAACATCAACTTATTGAAATCAAAATTTGGTGATAAGTTGATTTTGAGAATTGGACATATCAATTGGCCTCCAAGGTCGTACGATTTGACAGCTCTCGATTATGCTGTTAAACCAGTAATGCCTTGGTTGCCAACATTGTTTGTGTTATTCGTGACATACGGCCAGCAATGCTAGAAAAAGTGGATTGGACGTCCATAATGCGCTTCGTCAAAAACAGCCGCGGAGGCCATATTCCTGAAAACATTTTCAAATGTTAATGCCATGTATTGACCTTCCGAATAAACAAATTTTTTTGATTAAAATTATTTCTATCTATTTGTGTTATTTATTACAATTTAAAGTTCTATCTAAATTCAGAGTGGGTTCCCCATGGGATCGAAAAATGTTTAGATTTTAGTTCGAAATTGCAACAATATTTATTTACAAATGGACTTTAGCGCTTTGAAACCAAATTATGAATTACTCCAAGTCATCAAGTTTTTGAGACATTCTAACCTAAAAATGCAAAAACACGTTTTTTTTCGTAATATTCGGAACTTTTACGGACTCAAAAACGCAGATATCTTTATCTGTTTGTTTTTAATACACCGTTAGTTATAAATTAAGCAATTTAAATGTTTAATGTGGTAGGGGATGGTGGGGTAATTTGGAACTAGTTTTTTCTTTGCTCCTTAAAAATACCCACCTCTATTTTTGTTTAGTTTTTTGAAAGAGAGATCCATTCCAAAAGAACACAGCTAAATAATTCGTTAGTTGGATTTTTAGGCGATTTTTTCGTCTTAATATTTTGAGTTGTAATGAATGCGAATATAAAAGCAGGCCGTTATTTTAGCACGTTTTAGGTGAGCAGCCCTCTTGGATATGTTGCAGTTCACTGAATTGCTAGAATTTAACCCTCAAACCGGCCTGAGATTTTTTGCAATGAAATTGTTACCACTTGTTCGGCACGAAAAATAAACATTATGTTTCTTCTACAAAATTTTTTTTCGTTGCTTACATTAGGCGATATGGGCAAAAGAAAAACATATTTAGAGCGAATCTCAAAAACTTATCCATAAACATTATTAAGTTTAGGCCTAAATATTATATTCTGCTTCCAAAGATATAAATACAGTCCCAAAATTACGCTATATGTGCTTTTACTTTAAGAAGATAAAGCGATTTTCGTTTTTCCAAAAACGCGATATTGACCGAAAAAGCAGCTTAGTTTCAATATATATTGATCAAACTTATAGGCTTTGCTACTACAGCTAAATATAATATTTCTGTCAAATTTCATAAAAATTCGTCCATACGTTTTCAAGTCAAGACGATGTCATTTGCAGGCATCATATGAGTGTCCTGTATGTCGTTGGGCCAAAATAAACGATTTTTTTAAGTGCTTAAGCTTCAATCTTACTTTGTGTTTACTAAAGGGTCCGCCAAATACTTTTTTTTTTTGAACTCTTGAACCAATTGGACTTTGTATGGCGTCATACCAAGGTCTTTATGAAAAATTCGTCTCAATGATGTCTCCGAAATGTTCAATTGTTGAGAACGACGGTGAATTGATGTTGATGGCGCTTCACGCACACTTTCTGCCACAGCAGCAATATTCTCGGGTGTACGCACTGTTTTTGGCTTTTCACGCTTTGGTTTATCGATGAGGATGCCAGTTTCTTTCACTTTTTTCACAAGATAACGAACATACGGACCATATTCGTTCAGCGGAAGGATAAAACTAATTATCTGTCAAATCAGACATGAGCTAAGTGTTACCATTCACGAAATAAGCACTAATTGAAAAAAAAAACGTTAGATGGCGGACCCTTTATAATCGGTTTATAGCAAAAATAAACAAGTTTATAAGATTTTTAAAATTGTGTTTATTTCACAATATTTAGTTTTTGAAAATTGTAACTTGAGCATTTTCTCGCGTCCAAGCGGTGCGCTGCATACCTAAAATTACTTCCCAAAATATTTTGTAAATTTGCCTTTCTATCGAAATAACTTAACATATTATTATAAATCACTCATTTGGCGCATTTATCGCAAATTTAAGATAATCCACGTGGAGGCGGGTTTGCCGGTTACAGTGTTAATTTCAGGGATATTTCATTAAAACTATTATGCAAAAATATATATCCAAAGATATTGGGGAAGATGATGACAGCCGTGTTTTTTTAATAGGTGGCTTAATAGCATTATGTCTCTTAGCGGAAACCTTTAAAGTAAAAGTTTTTATTTACAGTTTTTGCTTAAAAAAAATGTATTTCTTTCCTTTAAAGGATAGTTTTGCTTAAGTTTTTTAGTTTTAACTAAAATAAGTTAATTATTTTTCTTTTAAACTAGGTTAAGTTTTTAACATAAGTTTTTAAGTTAAGTTTTTAACATAACTTTGTGTTTAACGAAAAATTTTTTAAAATATTTTATGAATATTTTTTCAACATAAAACTCATATTTTCAAAAACGTATTTAAGGGATCAATTTCGTTCTTACTTTACTAATTTAACTCGGCCCAAGGGAATCATTTAAGCGGGGAACGCATTTAAGCGGGACCCATTTAAACGGAATTATTTACATACATTTTGTATGAAATCTATTGTTGCCATCACTTTTTGCGCATTTAAACTGGGAACGCACTTAAACGGGGCGCATTTAAGCGGGAATTACTGTATTTATATTTTTTATAGAAAGAATTTGATAAATGTATCTTTAAACTATTTTAACAATCAGTTTTAGAAAATTTCATTGCAGTATTTTCAAGAGTAAAGTGTATTTATTGCATCATTAGAAAGCTCCAATCGTATGATAAAAATGCTTTGAAAAGAGCCAAAATAGCCATTTTTGGTAACTTTAACCCCGGTTTTCTCAAAATTGTGACGTGATGGAAAATTTGAATGCCGGATTTGGATTCAGGGCATTAAAGAGTATACAAATCACATATTGGCATTCAAACCAAGGAATCATGTCGAGGTGTGTTATTTATATGTAGAAAGAAGATTGGTGTTATAAAAGTGATATTGGGAAGTTCAAAAATTTACGACACTTTGAGGTAAAATATTTTCAAAAAATTTTTTTTTTATAACATGAAAAACCTATAGTATGTATCTCATCCGATGTTCAGTACATTCGCATTAATCATTTATCTTTAACAGCGCAGAAATTATGGCGGTTTTAAGTTTCAATTAAATTGTATCAAAATTACAATTTTTGCTAAGATTAAATAAAAGCTACATCAATTTGTAGATTTAATTGCATTTATCACATTTTAAAATATATACTACAGCACCAAAAAAAAATATAAAAATACACTGAACAAATTTATTTGTCATAAATTGAGACTTAAAAAGAAAACCGCAATTCTTTTTGAAAACACGTATTTTTATTTACGGAAATCATACGGAATGAATACAGCGATTTAGTTGACACAAAGTGAAATGTATTTGTAAAAAACTGCCGCTGTTGCCGCTATGAATGAAAAAATTAAACTTTTTTGCACTTTATCAATTAAGGCCGTCATAAGGATTCACTCTAGACACCTAACTAGGTTCTCAAGACATGTTGTTTTTATAAAAATATGCGAAACAAAATAATTAAATTTCGCTAAACTTTTAAAAAGTTTATAAAGTGTTTGCGTTTAAAATTTTTAAAATGCATTTTTGACTACACATGTGAAAATTATCATATATTATTATATATGAAGTGTTATATATGTTCGGATCCGAGGCCATATGACCATACATGACCATATGTTTTAGTTCATATATTTTTTTTTGATGTTTGTTGTTATTGCTTAATAAAAATCAAATCATATTTTTTTATTTAATCGGACCTCAGAGACAAACAACAAAAATTAAAAACCATTCCTTGTTTAGATTGTAACATTCCGGAACTTGGTGTTTTAATATAATTTGCAATAAATATAAAAAAACAATTAAATTCTTATTAAAATAAAACACAAAATTTTTTCATTACAACACTATTTTAAATATAAATAATACATAAATTGAAATAAAACTAAATGTATTTTTGTGAGTTTATTTAAAGTTATACGCTCATAAGAATTTTTAAAAATAAAATCAGTTTTAGATTCTGCGACTTAAAAATATAACTTTCAATAACTTTAAGAAACAACAATTGATTATTTCTCGGTCAATGATACACGAACATATATTACAACAAAAATTGCAATTTTCTAGGTTAGGTCGAAAAGAGGATTCGGAGAATGTAAAAATGCTTCCCTAATCCGACTCAAGTCCCTGAGGACTTACACTTAAGCCAGAATTACGGCTTGTTGTGCGCTCTTTTTCTAAGTCCATGATATATAAGTTAATATATAGTCACATATGAATTCAAGTAATAAAATTAATGTCATATATGGAACAATATTTAGCATATATTTCAATACATGATATCATACATTAGCATATATAAAGTTTTTGTTTTGCATGTATGAGCCCATATATGCTTCCATACATCTTCATACATGATGATATTTAAAACAATATATGCTCAAGCATGGAATCATGTATGTTTATATATTACTATTTTCACCTGGGTAGGAGGTGCTGCTGCAAAGTAACTCAGTTCACGCAATACGCTAGCCAATTTCAAATATAATTGTGAATGTAAGACTCAATAACATAAATTTTAAAAAAATTTACGCCAATTCCTTATAAGTATGGCATGTTCATGTTGGTATACCTCAAGCTATATAGAATTACACAATTTTTCAAATACTGTTCTAAAACTCCATTCCATTAAACGGCACAAAAACCTATGAAAAATACTGCTAAAATTAAAAACTCGGCAAACGTTTGGTTTCACTTTTATACATACCACCATACAACTTTTCACCAAGCAGCGATATTGAAATTATTTTTCAGTGAATGTATCTACAAATTGTAGTGAGTCGATTTTGTATTGGTTTAGATGTGAAAGTTAAAATCTCTGAGCAAAATAATAAAATCAATAAAAGAAACTCTTGTAAGTTTCAAGTAATTTTTTTAACTTTTCGATTTTTAAATGCTCATCAATGTGGATTTGCCCAGATGAAGACGCTTCAACGTGAAACTTTGCACGTCATAGCTTTTAAGTTTTGTCAGCCTAGCCCAGTCCATCGTTCCTCTCAATTCATAAAACCTTGTGAAATAAGAGTCATCTAATGTCGGTTTTAACAGGTGTCGTTAAGAATACTTATGGAAACACACTTTCTTGTGGATAGGGCGGGAACCAACTTGAGCCAAGGGCGGCATACGTTGGACCTTCTGAGGACCAACAACTTGAAACAACCTTGGGGCGAACCGTTGAACCTATTGGGGACCGACCACGAACGGGAAGTATATCGGGCCATAGTATGGTTATAACCAGGGAGATGGTGAGAAGGGCGGTTAACAGTTTCGCCCCTTACAAGGCAGCGGGACCGAATGAGATCTTTCCAGCTCTACTACAGCAGAGCATGGATTGGATTGACGGAAGTCTGGTAAACATTTTCACTGCGTGCCTAAAATTCGCGTACACTCCAAGGTTATGGCAGGAGGCAAAAGTTGTCTTCATACCTAAACCGGGAAAGGAGAGTTATGCGAACCCAAAGGCTTATCGGCCGATAAGCCTAACTTCCTTTTTACTCAAGACCATGGAGAGGTTAGTAAATGACATGGTTAAGAGTCAAATTCCTGGGGAATTACTTAGGTTTAGACAACATGCCTACTTGAAGGGGCGTTCAGTAGAAACGGCTCTTCACGAGGTGGTTTGTCATGTAGGGAGATGTTTTGATCTGAACTGCTTCACTCTGGCAATTTTATTGATATAGAGGGGGCTTTTAATAATGTCTTGACCAATGTGCTTATCCAGTCTCTAGAACAGTTTGACATTCACCGGGACATAGTAGCCTGGGTCGGTCATATGTTACGGAATAGGTGGATAAATTGCGAGGCAAATGGCACAGTGATCAGAGACAGGGTTAACAGTGGGACTCCTGAGAGGGGGTCCTATCTCCACTCCTATGGGTGACCACGATTAATAGTCTCTTGAGGATTCTATCCAGTGAAGGTTTCCAACCTGTCTGCTACGCAGACGATGTGGCGATACTTTTAAGGGGGGAGAATCCTGGATATCTATGTACACCCAAAAAAATAAGTTAGTAGAAAAGTTAGTAAAACGTCTTGTAAATCAGGTATACTATTTTTTAGCAAAATTTTTTGCTAAAATCGTGTTTTCAGCTAAAATTTTTGTTATACTTATTCAGCACTTAACTGTTTTATACTAATGCTTTACTAATATACTAATGTTTTACTAATTAATTTTGCTAAAAAAAAATTGTGCTGATAAGCACATTAATAGTGTGGACGACAACCAGATTGAAAGATATACGCAGAATGAAGTAGATGTCGCGGCATGTCAAGATGTAGTAGAGAAGAGGAAAATTATACTAAAAAGTACAACTCTAATAAGACATATAAAAAAATCAACCATGGAAGTTTTTGTATCTCTTTTTCATACATAAAACAAAATTGAGGATTAAAACAACTTAAATTTTGCGTTGTCACCGGCTTGTGAAAATAATTGTCTATTAATTAAATAAAAGACAAAAGAAAATATTTATTTATTTAAACTAAATGTTTATATGTGTGGTCAAATTGCAAACAAACATATACAGAAATCTAGACAGAGTAAAGTGAAAGACAAAGACACACATCTTAGGTAGATTTTTATGGTTCCTTTTTCTTATTGCAAAAAAGGGTTGTTTTTTTTCGTTTCGTTTGTTTTTGTTTATTTTTTCGTTTCTATAATTATCTTCGGCAGTTGCGATAGCATCATTTAGACAACCATTGATGTAAGTAATTGAAATAAAATTTTTGTTATGTTATATATATTTATTTCTATATATTTTCAGATATTAAATTAATTCATGTCGTCAATGTGGAAAAATGAAAATTTTTATATTTCGTTATTATAGTAAATTATTTTTTAAAAGAATCACAAAAATATGTTTTATGATTTTCAGGAAATAAATTAACTAAATTACAATTTTTCTACAAATTTTTTGCGTTTTTTTCAGTCTACTAAAATTCAGCAAAAAATTTATTAATTTTTAGCAAGGCTTTTGTATTTCTAATCTACTAAGTGTTAGCAAAACTTTTGCTGAATCTACAAAATTTGTTGCTAAAAATCAGCTCGCTGATTTTCAGCAAAAGATTTTGCTGACATTAGCAACTTTTTTGCAAGCATCCTCCTGACTAAAATTTTGCTGACTCAGAAAAATTTTTTGCTGACTTTACAAACTTTTTTTTTTTGAGTGTAGGAGGGCATCTTATGTACTCGAACTGGCTTACAACTGGGCTAGGCCCAGGGGCCTAAATGTCAATCAGGACAAAACTGAAATATGCCTTTTTTACTAGGAAGAGGAAGATCTTTGATTTTGATGAACCTATCTTCCTGGGAAAAACGGTTCACATATCCGATAGGGTCGAGTATCTGGGAGTTGTTCTTGATAGAAACTATCCTGGAGGGACCATATTGAGGAAAGGGTGAAGAGGACCCACATATCGTGGGCCGGTTGTAGAAGGGCAATAGGATCTACATGGGGTCTGAATCCCAGGATGACACACTGGCTATACATTAGCGTTGTCAGACCTATACTGACGTACGCATCTGTAGTATGGTGGACATCGATGAGATTTGGCTCGTATGTGGGACTATTGCAGAAGGTACAGCGCCTATGCTGTTTGGGAATTAGTGGCGCAATGAGATCCACATCTACTAGGGCTTGTCGAGACTATTCTAGCAATTCGCCCAATTGAGGTACAGGTGAAGTATGAGGCCGCATTGATTATGATGCGGCTGAGGGCTACCGGGGAATGGGACAGTAATGGCCATATTACCAGGCACCGTACTATTTTGGACCAAGTCCCAGAATGAAACTGCGACAGGATTTCAGAGAGGTCTGCCACGACGCTCTGTGACACGTTAATTCCCGACAGGGAACCATGGTTAAATGGGACCTTCTTGGGGAACCATCCGGGATCCACTTTTACACGGATGGATCAAAACTCGATGGGAAAACGGGTCTGGGCTTCTGTTACGCTGACTCAATGTACGCAAATGCTTCCGTTTTCCTGACCATAATACCGTGCTACAGGCGGAGGTCACCGCGATTACGGAGTGCATTAAGCAGGTGAATATCATGGGCTTGACCGGTGATATTGTGATTTTCACGGATAGGAAAGTGGCTATCCGGGCTATATCTACACACAGAGAAAAATTTAACTATTTGCCAACTGATATTCGGTTACTACATCTCAAATTTGTTAATTACGAATTTCAGTCAGTTGGTACAACGGAACATTAGTTTCACAACAAATTTCGGTTAATTCAACTGAATTTTAATTGCAACAACAAAAATATTCAGAAATCTAATGTGAATATTGTTGTAGTATCTGAATTTATATGTTGTTACCATTAAAATACACTTTTAAATTCGGTTGGCACTTTTTTTTCTCTGTGTGTACGGACTCTGTGGGATCAATGACGATACTCAGGTGTAAAGGGAAATTAACGATTTCTCTTCACGGGGACGCATTGAGATTATATGGGTGCCGGGACACTGTGGTATAGCGGGGAACGAAGTGGCTAATGATTTGGCTAGGGGAGTCCCTTTGGGGAACGCTAAACCTTTTCGAGCTTTCAAGGCGGAGCTGGTGGACTGGGCTGACACCATGCATAGGACCATCTGGGGGATCTTAGGGGCATAGGATGGAAGAAGTTGAGGAGTTTCGTCAGTGCGACGGAGTTCCTGGGGTAGAAAGGTGACATAGAATCGATTGTTTAGAGCGCACAACAAGCCGACATTCTGGCTTAAGTGTAAGTCCTCAGAGACTTGAGTCGGATTAGGGAAGTATTTCCTTTCTCCGAATCCTCTTTTCGACCTAACCCTAACAGGTGTCGAAAGTTTTGAAGTAGGTCATATACTAATTTAGCTATGTGAAAATTGTTTGAATGAAACATTTGTTGTTCAATATATACCTTTATGTGAAATTAATAGATAGGATAAAAAACTAAAATTTTAATATGCTAAAATTACTGCATTTTATTTTTAAATAAAATGAATGAGTTTTTTTTCTGTAAACAATTTTGAAAAATTGTCCAAAATTTAATTTTATTTATTTACTTCAGCATAAATAATTTAATTTTGAAAATAGAAATTTTCGACTGTCAAATTCCATACAAATTTTAAATCAAAAACTTTAAATAACGAGAATACGTATTTTGGGGTTGAATATGAATGTAGAAGTTTTTCATTTGTTTTAGCATACAAATATAAGGAAAAGTGTTTAATAAAAAAGTGATATGACACATAAAAACTAAATTCCTAGTGTAAATGAATTGGGTTTTGTAATTTAGTTCTATACAGGGTGGGCCAACTTCGACTGACTGATTGGAAATGCTAATAACATTTTTATTTTTATAGTTTTTAAGTTTTTCATCTTCCAGGTAATAAACAATTTAATAAAATTTAATAATTTAAAAAAATTTTAATAAAATCACAACGGCTACAATATGCCAATGAATTCGTTTTGCTTGCGAGAGAAAATTGCAACTTTTTGAACAATCTCATTATGGGCGATGAAGAACATTGTCATTTAAATGGTTATGTTAACAAACAGAACTGCCAAATTTGGGTACTCAAATCCTAGAGCGACCATTACACCATCTTAGATGCATGGTTTAGTGTGGAATTATGGCTGATAGAGTTATCGGTCCATATTTTTTGAAAATGAAGCTAGGGAACCAGAAACCGTATTCGGGGCGGTATATCGGACCCTGTTGGAAACTGTTTTACGTCCGGGAGCTCTAAATATTTTTGACTATGGTTCCAGCAAGATGGAGCTTCAGCTCATACCGCGAAGGACACAACGGCAATTCTGCGAAAACTTTTTGATGACCAGTTAATTTAAAGAAATGCTGGTTTTTTGTTCTCCAGATTTGACGGCCCCTGAATTTTTTTGTAAGGTTTCTTGAAGGGACAGGTTTACGTCAACAAACCTCAAAAGATACAGCAACTTAAGCAGAATATTCGCACAGAAATTGCAGAATTTTAACCAGAAACATAGGGCAACGTAATGCAAAACGTCTTGAAAAGAGTCATTACATGCCGGACAGGACAATGGACTCCATTTAATGGATGCCATTTTTCATACTTATTTATAAGTTATACTTTCATTAGAAAAATAAAATAAAAAAAAAACTGAAAACATGAAAAAGTTATAAGCATTATAAGCTAGTATAAATGTAGCCATTTTCGACCTCACCTTTTTTATCATTAATTAAAAGTAATATTGGTGTGATAAAGAATTAGGGTGGTTCGTAGAGTTTTGTAGTTCGTGAACGACCTAGTTCAATCGAACTAGTCTTTATTTTGAACTAGTGAGCTAGGTCGCAATCTTCAGCTCTTTTAGGTCTTTTGCGCGTTTCGTTCTTTTTGGTGTTTGAGTAATATTTCTTTCTTTGTGTTGCTTCTGAGTTTATTTTTATTTTTTTTTAATTTTTCCAGCTCAATTTTTTTTAATCTTAAAATAAGTGTCTAATATGAATATTTGACAAAATTGTCAAAGATCGATTGAACTAGAATAGCGACCTAGTTTGTTTAGATCACGAACTAGATGGACCAAGCTAGTCGTTCGTTAGTTTAGTACCCTTTATCACAACGGTCTGTATGGGTATTCCAGGAGGCCTGCGAAAAGTTAAGACAAAATGAATGTTTAAATCTAATTTTAAAAAGTTTCACAATATTTTTCACAATTTTATTAATATTTAAAAAATTAATTGAACATTTTTTGGACTACGAGTATATTATAATGAATTCATTATCGCCTAAAATTGGCTATTACTTACAATATGCCCTCTTGCACCAAATTTGAAGCTACATCTTCACTGATTGTTTTATAATTGGATTCTATTAAAATTTTGTAAAGCTTATTATTCATACGAAAAAGTCTGTGACTCTGGTTTTGGCTGTATTCCCACGTCACACTAAACTCAAAAAAATAAGTTAGTAGAAAAGTTAGTAAAAAGTGTTGTAAGCAGTGTTTTTAGCTAAAATTTTGGGTATACTTATTAAGCACTTAACTGTTTTGAACTAATGTTTTACTAGTATTTTTACTAATGTTTTAATAATGTGGTTAATAGTGTAGACGACAACCAGATGGAAAGAATATACTCAGAATTTAGTAATTGTCCCATCATGTCAAGATGAGAAAATTATACTAAAAAGTACGAGAAAATGACACTAAAAAGTACAACTATTGTAAGACATATAAAAATTCAACAATGGAAGATTTTTGTATCTAGTTTTTCATACAAAAGGATGCTAACAATAATAATAAATATGTAGATTAAAAGCTTTAATTTTGTGTTAACACCGGCTTGTCAAAGTAATTGTCTATTAATTAAATTAAAGATGAAATAAAATAGTTAAATTTAATAAACATTTATTGTGTATTTGTAAACTAATCTTTAAGTGATTATTAATGTAGTGTGGTCAAATTGCAAATAAATATACGTTTAGGTAGAAGACTATAGCGAAAGACATCTTAGGGTAATTTTTGTTTCATTTTTCTTATTGCAAAAAAAAAGTTTTTTTATATTTAGACAACCATTGATGTAAGAAGTTGAAAGATAATTTTGTTTATGTTATATACAATTATTTCTAAATATTTTTAGATATTAAATTAATTCATGTCGTCAATGTTAAGTGTGAACATTTTTATATTTTGCAACGTATTTTAAATTATTTTTAAAATAATCACAAAAAGATTTTTCAGATTTTCAGCAAACAAATTAACTAAAATGTAATTTTTCTACAAATTTTTTGAGTTTTTTTCAGTCTACTAATATTCAGCAAAAATTTTATTTACTTTTAGCAAGGACTTTTAAATTTTATCAACTAAGTGATAACAAAACTTTTGTTGAATCAACTAATTTTGTTGCTAAAAATCTGCTAGCTGATTTTCAGCAAAAGATTCGCTGACATTAGAAATTTTTTTGCAAGCACCCTCCTGACTAAATTTTGCTGACTCAGCAAAATTTTTTGCTGACTTTACTAATTTTTTTGAGTGCAGTTATGAATGTGTTCCCTATGTCACAGAAATTTTATTTTTTTTTTAAATTGACATAAAAATTAAATTTAAATTTCATTGCTGTTTTGTAACAAAGTTGCGACTTTCAGTCTTTCAAATTGGTTTAGTACATTCAGTCACAGTCTAAAATCGTATTTTTAAAAATTTAGTATGAAAGTAGATCTTAAAAAAAAGTTGTTTTTAACTCAAAACTCTTTAAAAAAATCCGTGTCTCAAATATTAAACTCTTTTTGAAAATTTTTAATGGTGATAAAAATATACAAATATTCCTCACATTTTGTGTTTTTGATGATTCTTTTTAGAATTCTCGTGCAGTAATAACGTTATGGTGCAAACTTCAAAGACACATTTGTTAATTCGAACTTGCTTAAGATGAACCCGCGGTTTGTAACTGTTTTTTGACAGCTTCACAAACAAATTTTTATATAACTTTCTATTTTTTATACAAACTTCTT
>CM037854.1:162218520-162256582 GCA_021234595.1 Delia radicum
TTTTTATTTTACTATTGGAAAAGGAATAACAAAATCAATTAGTGTTTCATAACTATAAATACACTTCCCGGTTAAAAAGTTCACTTATGTACAAATATGTTCTATCTGGACATATACTATGTGTAATATTTTCATATATTTCCATACATGGTGCATATGTGGACCAATATCGACATATATGTTTCATATATGTTCATATGATGAATTTCATATCAAAACCTAGAAAAAAACGCAAATTTTGAACCCGACCCTTTCATAATTTGATGAAATTTTGCATACAGCTACATTTTACCTATACAAACACAACCTCATATTTAGAAATTGCATTTTTGAAAATATGTGGGCGTGGGCAAGGTATCGAAGTTTTGAAAAATGACGATAATATGTACATTCAAGCTGTGATTACTACGGAATGGCTGTACCGATTTCAAAAATATAGGTACCATTAGAAAGGTATTTAAATAAGCGTTTGAAACATATACTGCAAAAATTTGATATTACACTGAAATTTTTTTTTTGGCAGAAATAAAACTTTAAACTAGGACACACTTCAAGGCCAAGGGTTTTTTTTTCAAAAAAAAAAAAAAATTAGGAAGGTCTCTTTAATATATAACATATCTAAAAACTAAAATGGTGCTTTTTTTCTTTTTTTTAAATTTTTTTAAGTAAATGCATCTCTTGTTAACTTCCCTTATATTTTGATATCATTGTGTGACAAAAAGAATAAAGTAGCTATACTTTGAAAGTTATACAGATTTTTTGTAATTCTAATAGATTAGGACAGGAATCGTATTATCAAATTTGTCAGACACCCTCAAAATATGGACTTACCATTGGAAAATTTTTTTTTATTTTTATTTTTTAGATTTAATATATAATTTTGCACAACTCATACTGTTGACTTTCGGAATATTTGCTAACTTTTAGTGAAGTTTCATTTACCCAATACATAATTATATATAACAAAAATATAAAACATCATATGTCACTTTAGACATAATTATGTATAATCCAAAACTGCAAAAATGTTCTAAGTCAGTTTCCATGTAACTCTATATAAGTAAAAAATCACAAAATATTTTACGAAATAGTTTACAATTTTACGAAATCGATTTCCATTGCAAATAACTAGCCCTTTTTAACATTGGCAATTTTTTTTAAATTAAATTAAACTGAACAATGTCTTTTAAAAAGAACTAAAAAATAATAAATAAAATTTAGCAAATTTCAAGCAAAAATGTTGTGTTTTGAACCTACCCGATTTATGGAGATCAAATATATGTCTTTTAATTTAAATATATTTGGATTATGATGTTACTAATTGTATCTAATTATATCTAATTGTATTAATATAGTGTAATTAGATGTAATTTTATCGGGACAAAACTCGGATAGAATTGGATAATTTTTTATTAAATTGTATCTAATTAAATATAATTAGATCCAAAGTGATATATAGGATGAAATTATATCCTCTTATTTGTGCGGAATATGAAAAATCAGGGACCGAAAATAACAGTTATTTTCAAATTTTTAAACAAAAAAGCAACTAGAAGTAAATGTCGGAAAACTGTTTCAAGTATATCATTTTGATCCTTATGAACTAGTCTATAATAAAATGCATTGCATTTTAAAATTTTGATTTTTATTTTTTTTTAGCAAAATAAAAGTTTTTTTTTGATTTTTATTTTTTTGAGCAAACATAAAAAATATTTTTTGATTTATATTTTTTCGAGCAAAAATAAAAGTTATTTTTTGATTTTTATTTTTTCGAGCAAAAATAAAAGTTATTTTTTGATTTTTATTTTTTCAGGCAAAAATAAAGTTATATTTTGATTTTTATTTTTCGAGCTAAAATAAAAGTTATTTTTTGATTTTTATTTTTTGGAGCAAAAATAAAAGTCATTTTTTGGTTTTAATTTTTTTTTTACCAAAAATAAAAGTTATTAGCTTTGTTATTATGATTTTTCAGTGATGATAGATATACAGCAAATATTTTGGAATGTTATTTTTTGCGATAACTGTATTAATATATATTATATACGTTTTTTTAGTAAAAAAAATAAAAATCAAAAAATAACTTTTATTTTTGCCCGAAAAAATAAAAATCAAAAAATAATTTTTATTTTTGCTCGAAAAAATAAAAATCAAAAAATAACTTTTATTATCTGAGTTTTATGAAAAAAGGAATAATTTTTACGGTCCCTGGAAAAAATAATATATAATTTTATATGAACTTTTTTTACCATATATGATCATATAAAAAATATATGTGATCATATATGAACTTTTTTAACCGGTTTAACTTAATATATAAAATTAATAAAAAATTCGATCACACATACTGTCAACATATTTATTCGAAGTTCGTCCGTTATAGATCTTCATGCATCAATAACTGCTTCTTTTAGATGAAAAACGCATCATATTGACGGTTTTCTGCGTAAACTCGACGGGTTAATATTCCCCAAATATTCTCAATTTAGTTTTGATCCCGAGAACATGCAAGCCAATACTCTTATACTTTTTTATGATAGCCATTTCATCGTCTAAAGAATAACATACATGTACTGAGACATTGTCTTGTCTAAAAATTTTCAATAAATGACACCCATTTTTCTTCTAATAATAATGAAGTGTTCACTCATCGGAAGGGATGTCAGTTAAACTTCGTTTAGCTAAATTGACAACGAATTTTGTCCACCATTTCCAATTTTATTAACAAACATCTACCGGAACAAGTTTTTCGAGTTCAGAATTTCGGTTTTTACTAAAATAAAGCAATATAAACAAAATTACAAAACCAGTATTCCAGGTACAAACTGCGTTTAAACTAAGATTAAAGATAATCTACATCCTAAAAACTCGGCATAAGTGTAGTGTTATCTAGTTTATAATTTGATATATTTTTAGGCTTCATCTCATCTCGCCAAAATTTGTTACAATCAATGTATCCGAATTTAAGTAAACCTTGGATTAAAGCTGATAATTATAATTATTTTTGTATAAATATGCTCAGTGACAATGATGCAGATTCTATACGCAATGCAAAATTGATATTTCAAAAACCTGGAATAAAATCTGATTTAGCTTAAATAAAAAGTAATTTCGAATGTCTTTGTTTAAGCATCACCAAATTGGAAACAAAAGGACTCTCTATAAATTAAAGTTTAGACGTTATAGATTGTATTAAGAAAAAGGTTAAAGATGCCAACAACAAAGAAATTATTGAAAAATTTAATAAAGTTTTCAATCGAAATATTGACCTACAAGATGTGACTAAAATAAAAAATATAATTTTTAATAAGAATGAAAGGATTCATACATTGAAAACTGTCATATACTATTATATTGGTCGATATGTAATTATATGTGGCATCGTATTAAAGAAATTGAGAGAACAATATTTGTATATACAAACAAACATAAATATATATAATCACATATAGTTGCATGCAATAACATATAAACTTATATACAATAATGCATGATTATATGTAAACGTTTTCACTCGGGGTATTAAGCTGAAATTTATAAAATTACATAATTGAGATTTTGCATTTGAACTTTTAAAAACTATAGATTCTCCTCTCCTCCTCCTTCCCACGAAAAAATGGGTCCAATTTTTAAAACTTTGCAGCCCATTTTTAACACTAAAACATTCGATTATCCAAAAATGCTTTGTTTGATTTTGTTCTTGTCATAAGATGAAGCTACGTGGAAAATTTCGAGTTTCTACCTTTGCTAGTTTAGGAGATACACCAAATGCCCATTTTTTCGGAGATAAAGGCAGATTAAAAAAAATGTGGATTTGTTAAAGAATATCGCGACTATATTTCCCCGAAGGACAGATTATGCATATAATGATTTTTTTTTTTCAATTACCAATATCTGAATGAACATATTTGAACAAGAATCTAAGTATCTTATTGCATTATCAATTCTTTTAAAATGTGTACACTGTAGTGCACAAGTGTAGTCAGAGGGTTAAAATTGAGAAAATTCTAATAACGCAAAAATCTTGACTTCAATATGAATCTTTGGACTATCATCTTATATATAAAATGGAATGTGGTTTGTTTATTTGTTTGTTTGTACCTTAGGAGACCAAACCTTGACGATCTCCTGAAATTTTCACAGCATTTAACTGGACTTGGCATGATTAATAGGCTACTGTTTTTTGACCCGCCCAATTACACCCACTATAACTCCTCATTATATACTTCCAGCAAGGTAGATATAACGTTTCATACGCCACGCCTCTCTCACGCCCCATTGTTTAAAAGTTTTAATCTTTTTGTCCTCTGTATATTATAGAAAAGTTATTAGCCTTAATAGATGTTAGCAGGACAACGTCTGCCGGGTCAGCTAATTAATACAAATAAAATTTTAAGGCAAAAACAACGTTTGCGGGTCAGTAGTTTAAAGATAAAAATAACCATTATTATTATATAAATTCTTAAACAATGAAAATTTTCATATCAATGGAAATTTTCTGCATGTCAAACACTTTAAGTTTATTTGAAATTGTATGGATTTCAGCGGAACTAACATAGTTTTACTATATTTACAAGTTATATGAGAGGACATTGTAATAATGTTTTGAAAATTGGAGGTAATGATACGGTAATAAGAAATATACCATAATATATTTTAATTCATTATTAAATTATATATAATCTTATAGTAAAATGTTTCATTGATAAAATTGGATGAGCACGAAATTCGTATAAAATTATATTAAATAACTTCTAATTGTATCTAAATTGATCTAATATGATACAATTAATGTAATTTGATAGAATTTAATCGGGCCATTTTTCGGATGAAATTTTATGTAGTTTATAATGAGGTCATTATTAAATAAAACAAAATTATATGAACATTTTTTAATTGTGTAATACGTTTAAACCTTCGAGTTTAGATTACTAGACTCATTATTTGGTAAGGTGAGTTCTTGCTGGATTGTTCAATGAATTTACCCAAATATCAAAATAACGCTGAATAATCTGTTCTTAAAAAGTTCCTATAGAGTTTTTTGAGGTAAAACTTTTTTTTAGAAAATAAAAATCTTATTAAATGAGTGAAAATTTTAAAAATAAGTAATTGCCTGAAATCGATGTAGTTAGTTAAAATTCGGTCAATAAAATTTTTCATTAAACTATGCAAGTTTTCAACAAATTTCATTTTATTTATTAAAACTCTGCTACATTTAATGAAAACGTTTCATTAAATATCCAGTTTAATCAAAATTATGAAGTTTCTTTTTTTATATTAATTTATTGATAACTTCCATAAATTTAATATAGAAACTACTTTAATTATTATTTCAGATGGTTGTACCAAAGAGAGCTGCTCTTTATTAGATCGTTTAATGGTTGCACTTCATCATGCTCTGGAAAAGGAACACAGTGGTAGTACCAGATTAAGTGAATTCTATAACAATAAAAATCAAAATAAAAACCTACCAATCCCCGTGAACGATAACATTGAGAAAGATGACAAAGATGACAACATTCCGGATAATACCAAAGGTGAAAACAATCCAAAGTTTAGCGAATGTTCAACATTTTAAATCACATTAACAAATTAATTGTTCGTTCATATTTTTCCCTTTTTATTCCCATAATAATGTCATTGGTTTATGTACTTAGATACTCCATATCTTGCCATGTACAGCGATGATGATCCAACTGTCATGATGGACTATGATTTCAAAGATCTCAATTCAATCAATCGTGCCACGGGCGAAACTGTAAGTTGGATTATTAAAGCTTAAGTTGATTTGAGAGATTTTTGGGCATGAGTAAGAAAATTTCAGTTAATGGCAGAGAGCTTTCAGAGAAGAGCAAACTTGGGCTTGGATTTGGGTGGCGATATGGGAATAGAAGGTGTATCATCATTATTAGCTTCTGCACCTTCATTAGCGCTGGGTGGTGGACTTTTAAATGGATTTAGAAGTGGTGATATCAGTGGCAACATTGGCGGTGGAGGTGTTAGTAGTGGTGCTGGCGTTGTTGGTGTAGGTGAAGGACGAGGAAATCGTATGTACTGGCGTTGTTATTTTAATGCAGTCAGTTGTTTTTAAGCTTCAAAACTAAATAATTTCAAATTTATATAAAATGACAAAACCAAATAAACCCCCCTTATATTTATTTATAAAAATATGATTGTTAAAATTAACATAACTTAATTAAAGAATTACTAAAATGTACTTAATAAATAAATTAACTACTCGTATATGTGTGTGTATTGTATGTATATATATGTGTGTGTGTGTTTTTTTTTTATATATCATGCCATATTATCATAATGATTTTTGTTTTATTTCATATTAATATTAATGGTAAGCTGCATTTACACTAGATAGCAAAACATGTGATTTGCCAAAACACGTATTTAAGCTCTTTATTCTTTTCCACTCGTTTTGGCAAAACACGTGTTTTGCAATCTAGTCTGAATGCCATATAAGACTTTAATTATGGAAATAAAAGTCAAATAGCTAAAGTTTGGGGAGACTTAAAAAAATAAATTGTAAAACCAAACATTTCTATATTACTAAATCATCACATTTTGTTTAAGGACATTTTTGGTTCGCATACCGCAACAACCTCTGTTTTCTGCAAAGACCGCCTCCAGGCGGGGGTATTTTAAATTGGCCATAAGTGCGCCAAATGAGGTTTTTATAATAAGAATTTAAGCCATTTCCATAGAGAACTAAATTTACAAATATTTTGTGAAGTAATTTTTTGTGTGCATGGCACGGTTTAAAAGTGATAAAGCTCTAAATATAAAATACCGTAACATTTCAAAAAATAAATATTTTGAAATGAACACAATTTTCAAAAATCATGAAAACATATTTATATTGACTAGCAACCACTGATGCTAAACACAAAGTACGATTGAAGCTTTAACTTTTAAAAAAGCTCTCACTTTGGTCCAAGGACATACAGGATTCCGAAAGAATACCTACCTGGACAACGCCTTAACTATAAAACGTATGCATGGATTTTTATGAAATTTGGCAAAAGATTATATTAAGTAGTATTAGCAAAGCCTTTAAGTTTAATCAATTAAGCAGATTGGGTGCGTTTTCGCTTAATTTCGGGTTTTTTTTCGAAAAACGAAAATCGCCATATCTTCTTAAGTAAAAAAAAGCGTAATTTTTGGACTGTATTTATATCTTGGTAAGAGGAATAATTTATGCCTAAAGTTGTTATTAGTTTTTGTGATTCGCTCTAAATCTATTTTGCCATATATTGCCCAAAATAGGTAACGCAAAAAAAATTTGGTAGAAGAACATATTGTTTATTTTTCGTGCCGAAAAAGCTTAGGCCGGTTTGAGGGTTAATCGAGGTTGCACTATATAATTTGTAAAATTATATAGTGTACATAGTACCATCGTTGGGTATCGAACCCGCAACTTTCTGTGTAACAGTTAAACACGCTCATTATTATACACTACAGCCCTGAAAATGCATTTATGCTTAATGTTTTAAAAGTTTTTTCAAACCATTATAAAAAAGATGGTGGGAAAATACAAAAAAAAAAAATATACAGTGGAGTACGCTTATAACGAATACCGGTTATAGCAAACTTTTATTTATTACGAACGATTTTTATGGTCCCTACGCATTTACTAACATATTTTATACAAATAATACGGTTACAACGAACACCGTTTATAGCGAACTTTTTATATTTATAACGAACTAAATTTTTGGACCCTTTCACGAATTTTTATACATGCAAATTTTCAAAACTTAAGCTTTTTAAGTGAAACTTCACTAAAAAGAATTATAAACTGTATGAAACTTAAATTAATTTTGGAATTGTTTATATCCGACGCATTGCGAGTACATTGAGTGCCATCTCCAACAACAGACCGTTTGTAGTTTTCTACCTGGGTTCATACAGTTAACATACTGATTGTAATGTAAATTTCGTTTTCGTCAGTGGTTTCAATTGTGTTTAGTAGATAACGAGGATTACAGAGTATCTCGTATACAAAGTTTTGCAGGTAAGGTACACATGAAATACTTTTATCTCATATGAGGCTTTCCACACCAACTGGCCCGCTACAGGAACAAGTGCTTCGAAACACTGACAAAGTTATACTACGTTTATATTGAACCCCAAAATACGTATTTTCGTTTTTTTTTCGAAGTTTTCGATTTAAAAGTTGTATAGGATTTCACAGTCGAAAACTTTATAAAAGTGAAAATAAGTAATTTGGGGTTCAATGTTAATGTAGTTTTACAGTATTTATTTTCCAATATAATACAAATAAAAAATGGAACAACCTTTTTCCATTTTTCCAAAAAATGGGGGAAGTGAGTAAATATTGGCCAATATTAAATTTATTTTTTAATCTATATACTACCCTAACAACTTGAGTTTCGTACGGGTAATAAATGTTCATGTTTGTAATTTTTAATTTGTTATAACTTCCACAAAAATAAGTTCGGAAATAAATTTCGGAAACCTTATTTCAGAGATCTCTAATACAGTCACATTTATTGTTAATTAATCGGATTTTGCATTGAGCTTAAAATTTGTCCACTTAAGTTTCGTACTTTCAAAAAATTTAAATATTTTAATTGTTATACAAAAAATAATAATTTTTTAAATTAAATAATATCTAACGTCTAGTTAATACTTCAAATGCAACAGCGCAGAAAAAATGGGAAAACAGTTCAATTAAAATCAGTACCAGGTGAATTTTACGGAGTTTTAATGCATTATTAAAAAATAGAAGCTTATTTCTGTGAAATGTCATCGAATCAGTGTTATTTATCATATTTTGCGCCATACTTTATCATTTCGACAAATAAATGTCAGTAAAAAGTTAAAAACAGCCGATTAAATTTCAAAGACTGCGTATGAGCTACCGAGAGCCCTTAAAATAAGCTTTCCGAAAAGACCAACTTTGTATGAATTAACTTATTTTTTTGAAAGTTATAACCAATTCAAAATTAAACACATGAATACTTTTTAATCGTACGAAACTCAAGTTGTTAGGGCAGTATATAAAGGAAAAGGGTATATGAGGGGGTCCCCTATATGAGGGGTCTCCCCCTTGGCTACGTGAACAAACCCATTGGGATAGAAAGGTCAAATTTTTAATATGTGTTCTTTCGAATATGATCCAATTTCCTGATATAGTACTTTTTTATTTTGCCCAGAAATGGGGTCAAATAGGGGCTAATAGGGGGAAAATATTATGTAAATATATCCCTTCTTTAACAGCTTAAGGGAGGGATCTTTAAGGTATGTGGGTTCCTGATCCCGCACAGAAATTCCCTTAGAGGAGATTTTGGAAACTCTTACGGGGACGGCCATAAAAGGGTATAGTCTTCCCCTTGAAATTTGGTGTGTGGAATATGTCTTAAATTACTGTTAAGGTTCGTTTAGAATTTTCACGAGTTACGCAAAGCTAATTTTGGTACAAAGTCGAAAAAATAAAATTTTATAAATTTGTTCTTCCATCGCCATAGACATGATTTTTGGAAATTCCTGCTAGGAGGGGTGAAAACTTTACCCACTCACGTCATGCCTATACCCTTTTAGTAAAAAACCAAAATTTGAAATATTTGTTCACTGTTGTTATATTTTGGAATTCACTGATAAGTTCTATTTTGGAAACTTTTGAAAAGAAGGGCGTTTATTTGTTGAAATGTCTGCTCCTAAAAGCCATTAATGTCATGATCTTGAACTTTGGGTTGTCAATGCACACAGAATAAACCGTTGAATCAAGTATCTTATATTTTGGTGCAGGCATCCGCTAAATCTGTGTATTAAAGTTTATTTAAATTAAGTTTGCAGGGAGGGACAAAGAGAGTAAATCTTTCCCTTAACGTCCTGCATAAAGGATTTAAAATTTAAAATATTTTTTTATTGAGGTCAGGGTTAATTTATTGAATATATCTTTTGAATTTTTATAAAATTGAAATCTGAAATTTGAAATCATAAAAACATCCACTTAAAAAGAGTTAACTAATTTATTGAAACAAATTCTTTAAAAAATAATTAATTTTCCATTCAAATATATTCCGATATATAAAACTATCGGTAACGAAGTATCGGGCTCTTAAGCTCGTTTATTATAATTTATTGCAATAATAAAAATCAGACACCCAATTTCAAACTTTTTTATTTTTTTTTCCTCAGAAAAAAAAAACATTTGTGTTCAAATAATTTTTTTTTTTGTTTGAGAAAGTTATTTATATTTTATACTATGTTTCCACTTACGTGTTTCGAGCAAAACATATACAAAAGTAGTAGTATTAGAAAAATTGGAAAAAATAAATAACAGAGTTTGTTCAAAAAAGTTGAAAATAGTAGGGTAAAGGCTTGCAGGTTGCCACCCCCGCTGTATTTCGCCATTTCAGCGGTGTAATGCCCTAAACTCCGGCTGGAATCGACGTAACAAGAGTTACGTCGGATTGGCGCAATAACGCAGTGTTTGCTGAACAAAGTGTAAATTAGTATTGCTTACCCTTACTGAGAAACCTCAAGTTTTTAGCGAAAATTCAAGATGAATATTTTTACTGTGTTTATTTTTCATTCAATTTATATAATGCAAGCAAAATTACAAATATTCCATTAATTTGTAATTATTTTTGTTATTAATTCCAAAACTCCAGCAGCATTCCGGTTGCCTTTGAAGGCTTACAAATTGCCTTTGAAGGCTTACAGGTGGCCTTTGTATGATTTGTGGTGTTGATACCGATAATTGTAAATTGTGGTACAATATAGAGACACCACAGAAAAGCGAAGATATTAATTATTTGAAAACTGCATTTATAAAACTGCTAGATAATGGCGTAATGCGAAAAAACGCTTTATGGAAAAACGAATTTGCTATAAATCTTATCCGCGGTTTACATCCCGTAAATACACTCAGAAAATTCTTCCTGTAACTACATGTCAGTCACTCGTGTAGTAAACGGCAATAGTAATTTATGTAAAATAACTAATTTTGACAGTCATTAATAAAAAAACTAGCCAAAAATATCGTATTTTAGTAACATTTGTTTTGCGTAGTTATTTAAGCAACTTCGCAAAAAGCTGCAAAAATAAAGTATACGTTTAAAATAATTTTATTGTTATATTTATTTTTATGATTTCAGAAAATAATAAAAAAATTAAAAAAATCACAAAGCTATTAAATACACTGTTCAACAAAATCATTTTTTTTCCAAAATTACAAGGTCCGACCTATAAATTTTGATAGAAGAGACAAAACAAAAAAAGACACGTGTATTGGAGTTTTGAAAATTTACATCTGGGTTT
Organism: Delia radicum; assembly: GCA_021234595.1. Lineage (NCBI taxonomy): Eukaryota > Metazoa > Arthropoda > Insecta > Diptera > Anthomyiidae > Delia > Delia radicum. The sequence goes on from CM037854.1 coordinate 162,229,819, forward strand.
GATTTTAGGGGGATGTAAAGTTTCCCCCAAATGCAAATTTTGTATTGTATAAAACAGGGATTTAAGGGGTTAAAATGTTAAAATTTTACTATAAGTCCCTGAATACACCAAAATCAAACATTTTTGTATAATATGTTAACCCTCTAACTCCTCAAGGCAAAGGTCTTTTTTGACCTTCTCTTAAAAAAGAGCAAAAACATCTTTAAAAGTGTTCCGCAAAAATATTCGCCGTAAAATTTACTATAAGTCCCTAAGAGCCAGTTTTGGGAGGACGATCAAACTTAGTTTTACAGCTGTTTAGTTAAACTTAAATAAGATATAAACTGCTTTTAAGCCTCCATGCTGTTTTTCAGTGATGGTTTAAAAAATCTAAAATTAAATAAGATTACCATATTTTACACCAAAAAGAGTAATGCCATTTTCAAAAGAAATATGGTAGCACTTGCGAATGTCAAAAATGAAAAACAAACAAAACAACGCGCATAGAAAAAAAATGTTTGTTTATTTTGTGCCCAACAATTAAATATTTCTTTTGTTTAATATTGGTTGTAATTAAATATAAAATGGACTCTAAAATAAATGTAAAAATATAAGCCGATGGTTTGGACGAGCGGAAGCGCTGATAAAACTCCAAATCATTATATAAATAAAAACACATTTTCAAAAATTTCGTATATATTTTTTTTTGGACTTTTAGTTAACAGCTGCTTTATTTATGAATAATTTTCATTCACAGCTGTTATGATTTGACAACTCAAAACTTAGTTTAAACGGCCAACGCTGGCCGGTTAAACTACAATTAAAATATAATAAACTTGATCTCAAAAACAGCATTTTAAGTTTAAACTTCGTTAAAACTATAAACAAGGTTGAACTACATCCCAAAAACTAGCTCTAAAAATACACCAAAATCTGAATGTCTTTTTTTTTGTCTCTTCTATCAAAATTTATAGGTCGGACCTTGTAATTTTTTTTTGTGTTGTACAATGTTATATTAAAAAACTGTTTAAACATTTTATGAATAATGTCTAAGCAACAACGCAGATAGTCTAATAATAACTACAATTTTTAGTTATTTTTATGACAAATGTGGTCATCGCTTTTTTTTAACTGTTTCTACCTTCTTAATTCCCTGAGTGTAAATATATGAAACTATTTATTATTTGTAATTTTTTTAATTTAAATTTTTTTATATATTTTTTGCGAATTAAAATTAAAAAGGATTACCTGTAGTCATATTTATGGTACAAATTGGATTCACAAAACTTAAAATTTTCTCGCTAATTCCTGCTTTATCTCGTCTTGTGCGGTTTTTGCAAACTTTATCGCTAAATAAATATCGACCTAAACAAATGTATATTCAAGGAAAAGGGTAAAATTAGAAAAGTTATTTAATATGGATTCCCATATGAAAAATGCGCGATTTGTTAAAAAATTGCGCCATCATAACTTTCCAAGATGACTTCTTAATCCAATTTTTAGAAAATGTGTAAATACCTGCTATATACAATATTTGACAAATCGCGAAATTTACAAAATAGCGGGTTTTATTTTAAGATGAATCAAATTTAAACCATAAATATTACTTTTGGTTTTGACCTCGGTAATTTTAATTTAAAAACTTATGTATGAAAAATTAGCAATTTAAAAAAATTTTCAAAAAATAAGTTATAGTTTTTATTTAGATTTTTGTTGTTTTTTGTGACCAATTTTATTTTGTTTATAATTTGTTTGTAAGGTATTTCCTTTGGCTAATTTGGTCAATTGTCTGATAATTAAATTCAAATAAAAAACAATTTATTTAATTTTTCACTCGATGTTTCTTTGGCTTATTTCCAATTTCTTCAGGAGTTTTTTATTGTTAAATTGATTTTATTTTACATTGTCAGAAGTTATAGTTTATATATTTATTTATATATATATGATATGTTGGAGAGAGAATGCCAAAATTGGATCCAGCGTATGAACCATTTGAGGCGTAGACGCGGTCAACATTTACATGAAATCATCTTTAAACATTGAATTCGATTGATCGTTCTATCGACTCAAATACAGATTTCATACATTTCTCTAAATTTTATGTGTTTTTTTTTTTAATTAAATCCGAAAGATCTTAAAAAATAACCCTTTACAAGATGTAAGCCGCGGATGCGTTTAATAATTAATTTGTTACACCATAAAGCATTTTTTGGCAAACCGCATTTATTTTGCAGTTTGTAAATCCTTTAAATAACTATAAACTAGAGACCGTGCCGTTTTTGTGTTACTTTGTTTTATAGGACAACTTAGCGGATTTGTTTTTTGCAGCAAAATACGTTTATGCAAGTTTATGAACACCGTGAAATTCCTTTCGATTTTATTTGTAAAAGATTTGCAATTTTTTGAGCTTAATAATTCAAAACTTGAAAAAAGATTAGTACTTTTTGAACTTTTTAATTTAAATCATAATTGTTTTCAAATTTTTATTTTGTTATTTGTTATTTTACAATAATAAATGGTAACCGATTCGATGCGGGTATCGGTAAGGGTAGCGCTATTTTCTTTAATTTCGGTAACGGTATTTTAGCGTTAACGATATTGCAGTTATTTTGGCAACGGTTTTTTAGCGTTAACGGTATTTTAGTTATTTCGATAAAATTATTTTAGGGATAACTTCTTGTAATTATTTCGGTAACAGTGTTTTAAGGGTAACGTTATTTAAGTTATGCAGGTAATCTCAATGAACTCCGATATTTTTGGCTGCTTTATGATCAAACTTTGTGAAAAATATCTATTTCCAGGGATTTGACTGTATCTTTATATATATAAAACTTATTTCCTGTTTGTTTGTTCTCTATACAAATTTGCAATTCTCAACGGATTTTCCTTAAATTTGGCATGAATAATCCTCGGACCTCAACTTAGATCTTAGTATAGTTTTCATTCTCCCACTTCTACGCCTACTTTTGACAAAAAAATCTAGAATTAATTTTTTTTTCACCTTTTTTAACTTTTTCGTTTTTTTTTCGAATACAAACTTCTAAGAAAGTTTTAACGGATTTCTTTGAAATTACTTCCCGAGGAAGGCCGCAGTAAAAGTTTCATTACCACAGCCCTCTTCAATATCGACTTTTGATCAAAAACGTCAAAATCAAAAAATTAAACTATTTTTAATAAAGCTTATTAAATCCAATCAAAACATTTTAGAAAAAAACATTTCGTTTTTAAGATTTTTTTCTCCCGTATAATATACCTACAGATTTTTTCGCAATGCCTTTATGATTTAATTTTTTTAAAATTTTATTTTTCCTTACCGTTTTGGCAATAAAAAACAAGTCCATTAAAAAAAAACTAAAAAAAATTTCTTTAAGGATAAACTTTTTCGAAAACATGCACTAAAATCAATATGAGACATCTTTATTGATAAAGCACATTGATTTATAGTCGTGAATTGCTACTGAAAGCATTATTTTGTATTCAAAATCTTTAGAGATACAATAATTTTAAATTTTGTAACCTTATTTCATAAATTTCAAATTTAATTTTAATTTCAAGTTTAACGTTAAAATCCTAACTGATTGTGGAAAACACAACAGAATTAAGTCGTCTATTTCCCAGCTTAAAATTTTTTCTGCATTCAAAAATCATAGTTGACCCGGGAAACACCGGGCACTTCAGCTAGTTTGTCATAAAAATGACAAAACATGTAGTAATTTTTAACTATTGATAAAACAACTAAAATGGCAGTAAAAACGACTATCGAAGCGGTCAAAAACAACTGACCCTGAATGAATGCATAACCCGAGTAAAAACTTTCATATTCAATTATATCTTATTTAATATTTTATAAAAAAATATAGTTAATATAAGATATATCTTAATATGGATATATGTGATGGCTAATATGGTCACATAAAATTTTATCTTGTATTTGGTTCTTCGAACATTTTTGATATATTAATATCTAAACAAATATCGATTGATATTATCGTATATGAGGCATATATTACTTCTTATGGTATATATTAATTAGCATGATTTCATATATAATTTTATAAATTCAATCGTTCTGTTATTAAAATTATCATAGATATATGTATGTATATTAACACATTTGTTGAAATGTCTAACAATGTTTTTGCTTCTAAAAAAAATTAATTTGTAATTACTCTCTTTTGCACTTTAGCTGACGATATATAGTTAGTTTAATAAACCTCTGTTATAAGCTACAATTGTCATTTAAGCTACAATTGTCATGTTAAATATTAAAAATTAAATTCTGATAAAATTATATTTTCATTTGTATTTTTTCTATTTAAAACCACAGCAGAAAGTTCTGAAATTTATAAAATTACAAACACAATTCGGATTTTGCATTAGAACTTGCAAAAACTATAAATTTAATTGTGTTTAACTATTTTAAATTGAGAGCATTTTAAGTAAAATGTTTAATAACGCGAAAACCTTAATTTGAAGCCCCACATCTTTTCCCACCTTTTATCTCTCCACTATCCCTTTCCAAAGAAAGCAACACATTAATTACCCAACAAAACCACACATTACCAAATCATGGGTAAAGTAATGTATCGCCACAGGGCTTCATGCATTATTTTACACGTTACTTCACTGATAATTTATACAGGCGATGAGCCTCAAAGTAACTCATTACCTTGTAGGGGTAAAGTAACTGGTTACTTATATGGTTACATGGTGGGAAAAAGTAATGTGTCTGTAAATAGATTTTCATAAAAAAAAATGCATAAACATTTTTTTTACAGATATTTTTTTTTAATTAAATAAATAACTTTTTTTTTAATAAATAAATACATGGTCATTCTGGGATTCGAACCTGGGGTCTCTGGTATTTAACAATTAGTTAGGCGAGAACTCTATCAACTGAGCTATCGATACATATAATATTTTATTGCTTAAAATGTAAATGAGTTGTATTGCTTCGTGTTTTCGTTCGTGATATCAAAAATATACACTTTACCCTCATGCTAACAAAAAATCACAAAGTAATATGTCTACAAATAGATTTTTAAAAATATATATTAATAATTACTTCACGTTTATAATTCATACATTATGTAATTAATGATCGGTAAGTCATTATTTTATGTTTTGAAGTAATGTAAAATGTAATGAGGTCTCATTACAAGGTAATCCATGAGTGTTCAATTATCGGTAACTCATTACTTCTTGTTGGAAAATAATAATACAGGTAAGGAGTACACATTACAAGGTAATGCATTACTTTATCGCACCCATTACCAAAGTTTTGCTGGGTAATAGGAAGCATTATGTAATTAATGATGTAATGATGTAATTAATGATCGGTAAGTCATTATTTTATGTTTTGAAGTAATGTAAAATGTAATGAGGTCTCATTACAAGGTAATCCAAGAGTGTTCAATTATCGGTAACTCATTACTTCTTGTTGGAAAATAATAATACAGGTAAGGAGTACACATTACAAGGTAATGCATTACTTTATCGCACCCATTACCAAAGTTTTGCTGGGTAATAGGAAGCATTATGTAATTAATGATGTAATGATGTAATTAATGATCGGTAAGTCATTATTTTATGTTTTGAAGTAATGTAAAATGTAATGAGGTCTCATTACAAGGTAATCCAAGAGTGTTCAATTATCGGTAACTCATTACTTCTTGTTGGAAAATAATAATACAGGTAAGGAGTACACATTACAAGGTAATGCATTACTTTATCGCACCCATTACCAAAGTTTTGCTGGGTAATAGGAAGAATTTCCTTTTTCTCTTTAAAAAAAATAAAAATTTTCAACTGAAATTGTAAATTATATAACAAACTCATTTGTAGCTTAAAAACTATAGTAAATTTTATGTTTATCATAGTTTTACCATATTCACAGTTATATGCGAGTTTTATACGAAGACCTAATATTAATGTTCCTAAAATTGAAGGAACCACACGTTATTTATATTTAAAATAATAAAGTCCACATTAAATCACATTATATTAAGTTAGATCAAATTGGATGAGGACTAAAATGTGTCAAATCACTTCTAGTTCTATCTAAATTAATCTAATATGATTAAGTTGTATCTAAACTTAATCGGCAATTTTTCGGATGATATTTTATACTATGGGGTCATATTAAACTCGATAAAAATATATAAAGCTACATATAAGTTTTTTTTTTAATCGGGAAGCCATAAATACGAGCAGCAAAACAATAAAAACAACGAACATAAAACGACTACATAAGTTGTAAGAAATACTGTTTTTAACAGTTATTTTTCGGAATTTTCAACATATTTTTTAAATGAAAAAAATATTTTTTTCTTTTGATTGTAATACAAATTTGTAATCCCTACATCCTATTTAAAATGCAAAGTCAAAATACCAACCGGTATTTCAGTTAAGACACTCTTATTATTTACAAACTATGAACATATCAATAGTTAGATATATAAACTAAATGAGAATTTTTAAAACTCAACATAATCTTCAATTTTTAAATACCTAACAACAATTAACTGTTTACTGAAAAATTACTGTTTTGGTAGTTCTTTATCAAAATACTAAAATAACTTGACAACACAACTGTCACTGAATTCCAGTATTTTTGTTCGGTTATTTTTTGAATTGACTGTCTAAATTAGCCGTTTTTCCTTTTCTCATAAGAAAACGACTACAATAGTTGTTAAAACAACTACTAGTGTTTACTACCCGAATGAACTGTATGTAGTTACTGTAAGAATATTCTGAGTGTAGAAAAGCATTACCATATAAGTGGTTATAAAAGTACATATTGTGATTTCAAATCTCATTACTTTTATAAGGTGATGTTGAGCATAGTTTCTTAACACCTTACAAAAAATAGGAAATATGTGGTTACCTATACGCTTACCAGTAAAAAAATAATTTTTTATTGAAATTTTTTTTTTCAATAAAATGGTACCACACGTTATTCGAACCAGGGCTTCCAGGTTGTCTGTCAACCGCTCTACCATCTGAGCTAAGTTATCAGTCAACCGCTCTACCAATACTTAATAGAAAAAAATATAAATCACTTGTTTGCACAAAACCTAATTGCTTTCCAGCTGACAAAAAATCAAAAATAAGTAGTTATATATGTACTTACTAGAAGTGCAAAAATAATGAGTCTTAAAATAGATTTCCAACCGTTTTTAGAGCATAACTTTTTATTTAAAATAATGATCAAAATATGTACGTATGGGTAACGCATTATTTTTTGTATTACAATAATGGGAAAATTAACTAGTTATTAGTAAGTCCTTATTATTTTTGTTAAAATAACGCAGAGAGTATGCTGGTGTCATTACTGGTAGTGAAAGTAACGACATATTATTACACTGGGAATAAAAAATAAAAACAAAGAATCAGCTAAAGGGTCCGCCATCTAACGTTTTTTTTTTCAACTAGTGCTTATTTCGTGAATGGTAACACTTAGATCATGTCTGATTTGACAGATAATTAGGTTTTATCCTTCCGCTGAACGAATATGGTCCGTATGTTCGTTATTCTGTGAAAAAAGTGAAAGAAACTCACTCACTCCTCATCGATAAACCAAAGCGTGAAAAGCCAAAAACAGTGCGTACACCCGAGAATATTGCTGCTGTGGCAGAAAGTGTGCGTGAAGCGCCATCAACATGAATTCACCGTCGTTCTCAACAATTGAACATTTCGGAGACATCATTGAGACGAATTTTCCATAAAGACCTTGGTATGACGTAATACAAAGTCCAATTGGTTCAGGAGTTCAAAAAAAAAAGTTATTTGGCGGACCCTTTAGAAGTTTTACGTTGGTTAAATCTTTTTCCAAAAAGCCAATTTTGCAACTGCCCGGATAATTACAGTTTGTATATGAATCTGCTAAACGTGGGCCGATTTTAACCAAAATCAATAGAATTTGTCCTTAAGCCGATCTAAGTAAGTGTACCAACTCATCATCAAGACATCTTAAGAATTGTTGCCTGTATCGTGCGAACAAGAATACATTAACAAACAGGCAGATGAACTGATGGACACAGCTAAATCGATTGAAAAAGTCTTTATAAGTCGATCGGTGTATTTAAAGGTGGGTCCATGTCAAAAACTTTTTAGTGTTAGTGTTCTAGTGTTATTAACACTAGAGCTGTCATTTATTCGCTTTTTTATTTTTATCGAATAAACAATCAAACATTTTTTCTTCGAACGATCAAGAGATTATTTTTTAAAAATTATTCGATTAATCGAACGAATAATGAATAAACCTATTTTTAAAAATACATAAAAAATTAAAATAAAATTTTAGGAATTGTGGCAACAAATTAAAAAATAGTTATTTGTTTCAGCACAATAAACGACTTCTGTCATTAATTTATAAGATCCTATGTTGCATATTTACACTTATTACCATATTTCTTCATATTTTGATCTTAATTTTTACTAAAGCAAATTTTAGAGCACATTTTGCTGTTTTTCTTTAAGATTTTATTATTTTTTAAAAATTTTTTATTCAATTTTTTATTTAGGTTTCTTAATAAAATTCGACACTTAGTTTTAAGACTTAACTTAGTGTCAATTTGTAGCACACAAAGGCAGCTAATTTTGTGAAAATATAAAGAATCACTGTTGCTAATTCTTGGCAACTTATCGTATTTTTTAAGCAAAAAAAAAAAAAAAAAAGAAAACAAAATATATATTTTTCGGTTATTTTAATCCTTTGAAGCCCATGAACTTAAAAATTAAAATTTTTTTTGGTACGGGAAAGGTTAAGGTAAATAAAAAAAAACGTATTACTTAGAAATTAAAAAATATCCTTTATTTATTATTTATTTGACATTTTAGGGATTGTGACATTACTGTTACATAACATAAAAATATAATTTTTTTCATGTAAAAATGTAAAAATATGCATTGTATACAATAAGTAAAAAATATTATTCACTTACCTACAGCTTTTCATAAAAACAACCCAATTTCATGTAGTTTTGTATTTTTTTTTTAATTTTAAATTTTCAAACTTGTCCCTATTCGTATGATGCAAATACGAATAGGGACAAACTGACGGAAGTCAAAAAAAATTACACCATCTATGATATTTTGTTGGTACTAATTTGATCAGTGGTATGTCACAGTAGGGTAACACAAATTTGAGCGAGCTAAATAAATTCAGTATGTATTATTTCGGGATTTTGGGGTTTGTTACAGTAATATTACATGAGGCTATAAAGGGTTAAAAATTATGAAATTTTTAACGATTTTTTTGCAAAATTATAAAATTTTCTTATAACTTATCTATTTTTTAATGATTTTGATATATGTATATATATATTTGATACACTTAGGAAATTATGTTGGTAAAGACAACAGCAAATGTAGTCAAAAACAAATGAAATTTCATTTAAAAAAAGGACGACTTACATTTCATTAAATTCAACTAACATTGTCATTTGTTTTTTAATGTTCAAAAAATGACTAACAATTGTAGTAAAAATGAACCACATGGTAGTAAAAAATAAACAAACATTTATTTATTTTTATTTTTTTAAATAACAAAAAAAAAAACTGGAAAAAATTAATGTAAAATCATAAAACAGTCATTTGATGTGAGTTGTTTTTTTAAATGAACTACAAGGTTAGTTATTTTAATTTGTTCTACAAATGACTTACATTTACATTAAAAATAATGAAACTGTATTACAACCCAAACAACTACATATTTTTAAAGCAGAAGTTATATATTTTCTAAAATTAGTAATTTTTCCAAAAGTTTTCAATTAAAAATATATTTTTTAAATCATTTGCTTTATTCGATTGATCGTCAAAATTTATTCGAACTATTCGTTATTCAAAAATCATGGTTTTTAAATTGTTCGTTCGAAATTTGATTTTGTTCTTTCGATTACTCGAATAATATTTATTCGAGTGACGACCCTAATCAAAACTAACTTATTATACCACGTAGTAGAGTATAATGATAGATAAATTGATTATTGATTAATATTTAACCATGCCTACTTCGTCCATTATGTAGGAAAATTGAAAAAGTAGTTAAATTTTTTTATTTGTATCTTATGCGACAAGGAATACTCTTAGTTTGACATGACACGACATATCGTTTTTTTTGCTGATACAGTTGCTATGGAAAGCCTCAAATGTTTGTTGTACGTATAAAATTAATTAGATTTGAACAAGTAGATTTATGATTATTTACGTGTTTTCGTTTAATTTACAATTCCACAGTTATAATAAAAATATAGTTTTTTTTTTTGCACTAATAAATAAAATTACCACATAAATTCAACAATTTCAGATAGAAAATTTAATATTAAAATATATTAGAAGAAGTGATAAAATGATGAAGTGCTTACAAGAAGGTCTCCTCAGAATATACAGCGATGAAAAAAAAAAATAATAAGAATGTTAAGAAAATGAATTTTAAATTTTCAAAATCTGTTAGATTGTTGCCTTTACTGAATTAAAGGGACAGATTCTGTATGAAAAACGATATCGTTCTGTTCAAAAATGAGACATAAATTGCTATCGCTTTGACGATGTTATTTTAAAAAAACCTTAAACTAAACGATGGATAATTGAGGTTTTTTGCACAAATTGTTAACATTCGAGTCTATTTCTGTAGTCACCTTCACCATAATTACGCGCCTTAGCTATTCTATAATACGCTAGTGATGTGAAAAAAACATATGTTTTTAGCTGATCATCGATACATTCACATTTTCATCACTTTTGTTCGTCGCCAACATTGACGCGTTTGACAAGAAAATGGTTGTTTTTTCTATTAAGACATGAAAATTCTTTAAATTTTTAACTATTTTTCAATTATTTTATTAATTTCAACAATGAAAGTGCAAAACAATCCACTTCGGCAGAATAACAAGATAAAGTTTGAAAAACAAAATTTGTGTCTCTTTGTCTGCCAAGATTTTTGGCTTTGGAAAAAAATCGTTTATTTTTGCAAAAACGCATAAAAATTGTAAAATTTTCTTCATTTAATTTTTAGTACATACAAAACTAATATAAAAACAATTTAATTGCAATATAATAAATAAATTAAAATTGTTTAATGTTTTTGTGCTTCTTCTTACCTGTTTTTGTTTATATTTTTAAGAGATGGTAAAAATTTGATAGCTTTAACCGATAATTTTTCACGCATATTTTAGAATGTATCGAATCATGGGTGGTGAAAGTGAAGAGTCGGCACCGACAAAGTGATGTGCGTATTGTCGAATCATCGACATGATTATTTAAAATTTTGCCGTAATGGAACTTCGAAAATAGACTGGTAAAAACTAAATTAATAAGTTTTTATTACATTGACGCTTTTTAGTTATCAGTTTTGAATTTGTTGTGGAATGTTGTTTGCTTGTTCGATTCTAAATAGTAAGTGGTTACCAACTTGGTTACTAAAAGTTGATTTATAAATAGTTATTTGTCTGATAACTATGTTATGAAAAGTGAGTAGTTCCAAAAATGACTAAAAAAAAGTTAAAACATAATTAGGAATCCCCCATTCACACTGAATGTTAAAAAAAGAGAGTTTTACGAATTCAAAGACTTTTTTCAAATCGTATTATGCGGTAGCCTCAAAAGTAAAATCTAATATGACCATAAATAATAGTAAACCATAATAAATAGTGATTTGTGAACAAATGGATGATTTTTTAATTTTTAACCCTCCGTCCTCACACATATTTTTGTTGGACGCGTTTCACACTGCTGTTTGTTGTATTATTATTATGAGGACAAAACGTTAATGACTTTTTTTGAAGAATGTCTGCATATTCAAAACTGAACGTATATTAGAATATAGGCTTCACTAGTCTGTTAGGTTGGAATATCTTGAAAACCTAAAGTGAAAGGGCTCTGAGGTCAGATTTGGATTTAGCACGTCTAAAGCCGTCGGGTTCTTGGTTAGAAAATCTTACATAAACGGTATTGTAGAAAAAAATACTACAACCCTTTGGGTAACTGTGTCCTTCACATATTTGAAAACCAGGAAACTCATTGCTAATTCATATCTTATGCCCAGCTAACTCTACGGATGTGAAATTTTTGCAAATAGTGACTCAACCAGTAAACGAAAATTCAATGTAGCCTATAAAAATATCATTAGATATGTCTTTGGACTACGTAACAATGCTGAACTATCAACGTACGTCTCGAACCTACACGGACCTTTTATAGCCCCATGAAAATAAGATGCATAACATTTTTTCATAAAATGATATATGATCAAAACCAAATTACCCATATCAACGTCTGAACTTTGCTAGATCGAAAAGAGGAAAGGTAATAAAATCCTTTAAATTCACATGCCTATCGTCAATATGGCAACTCTTTGTCCTTGGAAATAAACTACCAGTTAAACTTCAGGGTACCAATAGTGCATCAATGTTTAAAAAAGATCTTAACAAATACTTTAACTGCAATGCATAATGACTTTTTTATGTTAATGATAATGGTTTTTAAGCTCATAATTTTTGCAATCTCTAACTTTAAATTAATTTTTTTTTTTAAGTATACATATTTGACGACGTAATTTTGATTATTTCAAAATATATAATAATTTTTATTGTATATTTCTTTCCTTTTACTTTATGATTATCTTTATTTCTTTATTATTACAATAGAATATAAATTTATATTTTTTTTGTTTTTCTTTTAATAATCATGTATTAATTGTCTTTATAATTAATTATATTTTTTTTTTATCCTGAATTGTTTTTTCAAACTGTTTTTAATTTAATTATAGATTGAACAATAAAATTATGAACACAAATATTTCTATGCTATAAGTATAAGATTTTATTTATCTTGTTGCACAAAAGGAAATAAAAAACATAAATATCGCTGGGAAAAGTGTGTCCAGCTAAAAGAAGATTATGTTGAGAAATAAAGAAAATTTTTCGTAAATTTCTTGTATTATCTATGGTAGGTCGGCTAATTTTGGAAACGCCCTTGTATAAGTATTCAGGAATTACTGGACAACTGGTTAATACGCATCGTTTGAGCACAATTACGTAAAATTTCCCACTTTCGGGAAACCCCAATGTGTATTAAAACTTAAAAAAGGTTTTTTTAAAAACTCAACAAATTAATAGGTTTCTTAATATTTTTATTATGTACTTAGCGGATATGATAGGAATTGAAATTTGAAATTGAAATTGTCTTTATTAAAGTAGTAAAATAGTGTACATAATTTTTGGTAGTTCGCTCAATTTACAGAAATGGTATACCTTAATTCTAAAACATTATAATTACACGGAGTGGAAAGAACTTATATGACTAATTAATTTTAATTTACGAAGGAAAATTCTACTATTAAAAACCTTCGAATTTATAAAAAATAAAAAAAAAATACATATATATAAATACATATGTACGATATATACTTTAACAGTATATAATAGAAAAGACATTTAACATTTATATAAATAAATTAATAATTATTAAATTTTTAATGGAAAAAAAAAGATTGTAATAATTACTCTATTAGCCCTGTAATTAACGGATTTTCCGAAAAACTACAGCGAGTGTTGAAATTGTCGTTGATGTCGTGGATTTTAGTTGACAACAGCTTAATATTTGACTGACTATGTAATCTATTTGTGGAGTAGTCCCATGGTAACTTTAACATCATTCTCAAAAGTTTGTTTTGACATATTTGTAAAGTTTTAATATGTGATTTTGCACAATTTCCCCATACGAGGCATGCATATAAAAGTATAGCTAGAAAAACTGTTTTAAATAATAAACTTTGTTATCCATAGATAAATTAGAGTTTCTATTAACTAAAGGGTAAAGCATTCTGATTGCTATGTTAAATTTGTTTTTAACAAAAGAATATGATCTCGAAAAGTTAATTTAGTATCTAAGAGAACTCCTAGGTACTTAACATTTTGAGACCAAGGAATATTATATCCTGACATTTGCAAAGATGTTCCCGGAAAGTTGCACTGTTTCTCTCTCTCGTGAAAAAGATGGAATCAGTTTTGTTTGCATTTAGCTTTATTTTCCCATTTTAGCATATAATCGTTAATTTTTTCCAAAGCATTTTGTAGATTTGTGATAATTATTTGTGGAGAATTATGTGATGAAAAAACTCCCACATCATCAGCATATAACGAATAGCTGCAATTTTCTAAACGTGGGAAATCTGAGCAGAATATAATATAAAGGAGTGGGCCCTATTACAGACCCCTGTGGGACTCCCGCAGGAATAGAATATTGTGCGAAAAAACGTTATTTATGGAAACACAAAATAACGATTTTCTAAAAAACTTTTTATAAGTTTAACAAGGTTTAAAGGAAACCCAAAATTTACTAATTTATAGATTAGGCCAGCATGCCAGACTGAATCAAAAGCTTTCTCCACATCTAATAGAACCAAGGCTGTTGATTCTTTACGATCAAAGCCTGCCTAACAAACATACAATTCTTTTAACTTGATGTGATGTACTATGTAAGCTTCTAAAACCAAATTGTTCATTTGGTATAAGACCTTTATCATCAACATAAGATTGCAATTTATCTCGGATGACTTTTTCAAAAATTTTCCCTGTGCAGCTCAGTAAACTGATAGGTCCTGTAACTATTTACCATGTTTAACGGTTTTCCGCTTTTGAGGATTGGAATTACCTTGGCTCTTTCCAGGAGGACGGAAAATAATGAAGTTTAATACAACAATTGAAAATATATGTAAGGTAATAGATAACTATTTTTGGAGATTCTTTTAAAAGAATCATCTTGATTCCATCCATGCCACATGATTTTTTATTGGAGCAGGATTTTACAATGTGACTAATATAATCACAATTCATCAAAGTCACAATTGAGACTTTCAATACTTGTATTATTAAATCGGTCCATAAAGGTAGATATCATCTGGTTATTAGAAGGTGTTCCAAGATTAGCAGATACATTATGATTTAAAAAAAACTCCTGTGCTAATGCATTAGCTTTGTCTTGATTTGAAACAAATGTTTTATTTTGCAGTTTTAGTGGAGGAATAGAAGGATGTTTTTTACGTAAAACCTTACAAATATTCCAAAATGGTTTATCTCCTTTTTTCAGGGAAGAAATTTTATTATTCCAGACACGATTTCTTAATGCAAATATTTTTTTTTGAATAATTGTAATTAAATTGTTCATATTTTCTTTATCAGTAGTCTGCCTATACTTAACCCACTGCCTTCTGTAGAAATTTTTAATTTTTATTAAATGTAAAATATTATTTGTAATTTAATATAATTTCCAGAAAATGTTTTGGGTGGTATGAAGCCAGCCTCTGCATTTGACAATTTACTGTTAAACAATGTGATGTTTTCATCAACCATAGCAGTAGTAACGTTTTCTTGAAGATTAGTTGGTAAATTTGAAAATTCTGTTTTTAAATAAGATCTGAAACTATGCCAATCAGCTTTACTATAGTCAAGATCTAAGTTGTTATTGCGATCTGAGTTGAAGTCCAATAAAATTGTACCGGTAGGTGGTCTGAACTTAGTCTATTTAAAACAGATGGATGTGAAACGAGGTAAGCTGTATTTGTCAAAATAAGATCGATATTGAATGGAGATGACCTTGAGGAATAAGGAATATGTGTGGGATCATCAGAATTTAATATTGAGATCGGAAAAAATGTGGTAAATTCATTTAAAATATTACCCCCAATTGTTCGCTCTCAGACAACCCCAATTTCGGTGTCTGCTATTTAGATCACCACAGCAAATAAATGGTCCATTATTATTACAGATTTTTCTCAAATCAGTTTTAAATTTACGTTGAAGTTCACGTGAACTTTGACCACCAGGAAATAATGCTGTACAATTTTACTTTTGTTAAACTGCTGGATCGAATTTCAATACCAACATTTTCAATAATTTCCGTGTTAATTATGGGCAATTCAGAGTAAGGAATAGATTTTTTTATTAATATTGCAACACCTCCTCCTGTTGCAGATTCTCTATCAGAACGCACTATATTATAATTAGGATGAAAAAATTTATCGGTACTTTTAAGCCACGTTTCTGAAAGCAAACATATATCTACATTTTCTCTTTGAAGGTGATCAAAAAGTTCAATAAATTTATTACGGACACTTCGACAATTCCAAAAAATAATAATTATTTTGTTAGTAGCCATTATATTATTTGTTATTTCGGTTTACACCTAGATACTTAACAGCTAATTGAGCGATTACGTTAAATTGATCATGCTTATTTTTACAATTCTTTAGACCTAAAACTAGTTCCGATGTTAAACTTGTTATTTCCTGCTCTGTGAACAAATCATCAAGCTGTTGTGAACCATTTTGGTTTGACAAAGGTTGACTCCATGTAGGATTAAATGCTGGAGTTAATCCAGAAGATGGCTGAGAGCTCGAACTTGGTCTCAAAGCAGGAAATTCATCGTTAAAGTTATGTAAAATATTTACACCACGATTTGTTGAAGAAGCATTTCGACGGTTGATGGAACGATATTCTGCTGTCTAGAACTTTTGTTATTTATTTTATCTCTAATTTCTAATATAATTTTCGGTTTGGGCATGCACTATGAGTGGATTTGTGGTTTCCATCGCAATTAGCACACCGTAATTTATTTGCATCGGGACAAACGTTTGTAAGGTGTTTGCCGGCACAATTTGCACATTTGACATTTACAAAGCAGGATCTTTTCCCCATGCCCAAACATCTGACACTTTTTACATTGAATTATTTTGTTTTTCATTCTTCTTTGATAATCCCATTTAACTATGGTTCTAAACAGAGATTTAACTTGTTGTCGTAGGTCGTTAAGTTTTACCGTTCCTCTCTCAAAAGAAATAATGTAAAGAGTATCTTCAAAACGATCGAATTTTTTTATAACTGTTTTGACATCAGTACATTTTAAACCAGTGAAATTAGAGATGACTTCACTTCATCATCTGTACGCCCTTCTAATCCATACATTACAACTTTAAATTTACGATCATTTTATTCTCATGAGAGAAAAATTGAAATTTGTTCTCAGTAAGAGTTTTTTTGATTAATTCATGTGTTGAAAGAGAATCACATGTTATTTTAACACCAATAGAATTTTTTTAACAAAATAATTAAGAATTTCTTTTTTTCCAAATATTTCTTGGATTTTATTAATATTTTGTCCCAGTACTTTTATTTGGGGTAAATAATTTGTATTTTTATTTAAATGTTTACTCTGGTTATCACTAGAGTCTTCAATTTCACCGGAATCATCTGCATTGTCGTCCAAAGCCTGTAAAGGCATCCAATAATTATTCCGCGGATTTCTTTTATTAACATTAGTTTTTTGAAATTTTGATGAAGACATTTCGTCGACATCGCAATTGTTTAAACCCCTTTAGGAATTTTGGTTTTTTTTTATTTTTATTTTTTTTTTTATTAAGTAAGTTTTAATTTTTGTAAAGTTCAATTTTTTGCACAAACACACGTACGTCACACTCGATAACACAAATCGACACTGCGGATATGATAGGATAAACATTCATTTGTATGAAATTGTGTATGTTTTCAAACAATCGTATACAAAAATGTAACGTTTAGTGCAATTTACCAGACTAAAACTCGGAACTAATTATATTTAGATGTATCAGTTGACATACAATCATATTCAATTATATTAGGTCAAAAATCCGGATATAAACATACATATCTGATATTTATATAGTTATATATATTTGTATCAGCTTAGATATAAACTGATACAATTAGATACAAAGCTGATAACAATCTAATACAATTATATTGGGCCATAATGCGGATATTATTATATCAGACATTTTCATAATTCATAATTGCATATCAGTAGTTGCAGTTATATGGGCCCATATTTCGGATAAAACTTTATAAGGTTGCATAACGCATCCTATAGAAATTGATATGGCAACATAAAGCTCCATATCAGTTTTTTTTTTAATCGGGAGACTAAGGCTCGGATCTAATTATATTTAAATATATCAATCATATAATTTTATATAATTTTTAAATCCGGACACAGTAATATCAGGCTTTTATATAATTATATCTATTTGTATCAGCTTAAATATAAAGTTATACAATTAAATACAAAAACTGATAAAATCTTACGCAATTCTATTTTGCCATCGGATAAAATTGTACTCCCCACCAGAGCACTTGTGAGTACATGTAAGTACTTTTTACACCTAAAGATTCAGGCCGAAAAATATTTGACACTGGAACTAAATTATACTTTTCTAAAGGTACAAGGTACGCTGAATCCAAATCTGGCCTTAGATTCACTCTCCGACATCAGGCGTTCGAGCTATATTAACGAGAAAATTGTATTTTTTGATCAAAATGCTCCGATTTTTAACCTTCCTGGAAATACATTTTTCATAATACTTGTAACGCCACCTGAACAAACTACTCTACCATTTTTTTTTAGTTTTTCAATTTTTAAGATAACGAGAAAGTGTCAAAGTTAAAATTTGAAAAATAATTATTTTGAAAAAAAAAACTATTTTTAAAACACACGTCTCTCAAATTCCTAAAACCCCTTGATAATAAACAAAAAGTTAGATTGACGCTTCAGTTTTTATAATAAGTCATTAGTTATGTCCTAGGACACACGGTATTCGATCAGGATACCTTCAAAGGACATCCTTCTAACTTAAAAACCTATGGACGGATATTATGAAATTTGGCTGAAATAATGTATTTATTAGTAATATTAATAAAGCGTTTAAGTTTCAACAGTATGTATTGAAGTTAAGGTGCCTTTTCGGTGCCATATCTTCGTAAGTAAAAGCTAGAAAAATTTAATTTTTGAATTGAAATTATATCTAAGTAAGATAAATAACTTTTACCTGAACTTACTTATATTCGTTCATTAGTTTTCGAGATAACCTTGAAACTTATTTCGGCAAAAATTGCCTAAAGTACGCAACGAAAAGATAAATTGAAGAGACATTTTTTTATATTTTTCAGGCCGAACATATGGTAAAAAATTCATTGCAAAAATGCATAGGGTCGGCTAGAGGGTTCTGTAAATTTTGATATATTTGTGTAATTATAGTTTTGCAACGCAGTGTATTATAGAGTTGTGTAATTAGATTAGTATTTAATTACTTGCAATTTATATTGCAAATATCACAGCAGATATACATTTTTATATATTATATGCTGTTAAACAACAAGTTACTAACTTCATTCATAAAATAAAATAAATAAAATATGAAAAAAAAAAACAGTGTAATTGTCTTATGATGCAGTCAATGAAACCATTTAATACTGGCAAACTATAGTTTACAATGATTTTATATGCATAGATTTTTATGATTGTATAACAAGTCAATGAGTCCATCACACAATTTAACAAGAAAAATTAAAAAATTTTCATTTTCAAAACCTTTAATTGTACTTTAAGTGAAACTGGGCTACAACCGGAAGCTTGAAATATCTTTAAAAGACGGCGTCTTAAAACTCCACTTAATATGTACTCAATAACAAAATGCTTTTAAATTACATCTTTTTACAAAACAGTTTTGTAACACCTCTACATAGTTCACTTAACATTTACATTATTTGCTTGTTGGGTAAGTATTTACGTGCACAAAGTAATAAAAAAGTGAGAAAAAAGAAAAAAAAAAAAAGATTCCAAACTATTTGTTATGTTTAATAACAATATTTAAATTCAAAGAACCTTCGAACAACAATTCGATTTAAAGTTGTCAATGCGTGTCCTGCATTTCGTTGAAGAAACTAGAAAAAAATGCATTTATTATAAAACAGGAGAACAAAGTATGAGATTAAATTTCCAATAACTAATTTGAATAGCTTTAAAGCAGCGTAGGGGTAGTTTTAATAAACTTAATAATGTTGCCGTGACTGACACATTTTTTGATAAATCTCATCACCGAAATGTTAACGAATTTTGAAAAGAAATTAAGATAATTTTATTCGACGCACAGTGGTGTGCTTAAAAAAAAGTGGTAATAAGTATAGAACTTCTATACTACGAGCCCAATCTACATAAAAATTGGAAGAGTTATAGGGGACGACCTAGGCTTTTAGAATATTGACATTTGAGATACCCTATGCTTGCACAGGGTGATTACTATGACACCAAAGTTGACGACCTCGCCTATAGAATCGGTTTTCATTTGTGTCATAGTAATCACATTGTATTAGCACAGTGTGTATCAAATGACAATATTCTAAAAGCCTAGGTCCTCCATTATAACTCCTCCAATTTGTATATGGATTGGGCCTGTAGTATATAAGTTCTATACTTATTACCACGTTTCTATGAAAACACACCACTGCGCGGGCGACGTTAGTTTGGAAGCGGTTACAATTTATTAATTATTCTCTAGCAGCATTGCTAAAACTTTAAAGGTACTTCAAATAAAAATTAAAAATCAAATTTTAAATGGTAATTTTAACCCTTTGACGACTAATGTTTGATATATGTCCCATTTTTAATTTTTGCTATTTTAGGAAAGAATGCAGGACGATTGTTAACAAACTTGTTGTAATCGACACTAGAGAGATGAAACTTTTAACCGATAACTGTAAATTGTAGCCTGATCGTATGAAAGCCTTACAAGATCTTTTTTTTGCCTTTTTAATGAATTTTGTTTACGCCCGATCAAAAAAAAATTGTATCTCAACTACAAAATTAGATCTCTTTTAATATATAGATCGATATTTATTCTTATCCAAGTTTATCTCAAAATTTTGGTATCCAGTTATATCTAATTTAAGATCCTGATAGATCCCAACATATCTCATGGGATTAGTTCAGATCTACTTGGATCCAAATATTTGGACTGCCTGTAATGACATCAGCTTACTATCTGCATTACCTTACACATATAATAACTAGTTAATTTCCCCAATATTTTAATACGAAAAATAATGCGTTACCCATAATTACTTATTTTGATCATTATTTTAAATACAAAGTAATGCTTCTTAACATTTTTTTTAGACTTATTGTGTTTTAAACTCTCGTAAGTAGAGTAGAAGGGGTAGCATTCACCACTTTTAACGCGCTGTAGTTGCAACAACAATTATTTCGGAAACATTAATTTTTATCTACAATTTTACACATCTTAAATTTAATTTGCTTGTTAAAACGTAAGATTTCCAAAGTAACTCAAATCGGCTAAGCTGCCCCACCTATGGGGAAATTCGCAAAGTTGATGTTGCACATTTGTCAGCCATAATATAACGGTTGTTGTGGATAACTTTTATTTTAAATTAAATAATCATTAAGATTGATATCAAAAGCTGTAATTTCAGCAACAAAATTAAAAAAAAAATATTTTCTTTGAATTTATTGAAAGAAAAATTGCATCGGATCCGTGCAACACATATAACCATGTAACGAATTAATATTACGTATACATATTTTAAAGTGCTACCAATTTTTGTCCACGAAACTACCTGGAACTGTGTGGAAATTGTTTTTTTTTTTTTTTGGAAAAATTTGCCTACAGCCCACAGTTTTAAACGGATTTTAAAAAAAAATTTATATTTTGCAAATAACTGACTAAATTTTCGATTTTTAAAAGTAAATTATTTTATGTTCGTAATAAATCGTCAAAATCAGCAAAATTTCGATTTGTAGGATATAATTGAAATAAATGTATCACAATTTTTGAGAAACTGTATTCGCTGTTAATAATCGTTTTTAAATCGTCAGTCACTTTTTTATTTTGATTTGTTTAAGCCAATTTTAGTTGAAATATAGACATTTTCTTCAAAAATTACTAATCGTGTTGGTTTTATATTGAGAACACAGAAAAAACTATTTATTTTAAATTTATTTCAATTAGATTAGATATTAATTTTATTAGGTTTATTTCTTTATTAAGATAAATTATTTTTTTTTAGGCCGAGTTTTTGGGATGCTAGTAAAACTCGGTTTAGTTAAACCGACCACGAATTTTGTCTGATATTTCCAAGCTTATTAACAAAAATTCACGGAACCACTTCATTTGTTTAGAATTTTGATCTTTATTATAACACAATAAAATCAACCACATTTCAGAAGCGGTATTCCAGTTAAAAACTTCTTTAATCTAAGTTTAAAGATAATCTACCATCCCAAAAACTCGGTCTTAGTTGTTTAAATCTGAATGTTTGTTTATTCTAAAACATTGTCATAAAACTGATAATGTAAATAATGTAATTTTTAAATTACATTTCAACAAATGGGCTAATTTCTGCAAAGAAAAAATCAAAAAAAGTTTACCATAGTTCTCTTCAATAGAAAGGAAAAATTAATTTCTGTGTGAATTTGTTCACATAAGTAAAAATATATCTGCTAACTAAATGAGAATTTCATGCCGCTTCATATTCAGTGTTATAAAATTCAACCTATAAAAAACATTGGGTTAGCAACAACAAATTATACAATTGTTTTTTTGCTTTTTTGTTAAGGTATACGATATTGGCCACTTTTTAATCAAATGTGTTATTATTTGATTTAAAAACAATTCAATTAAAGAGCTATCAATTTCTAATTGAAATTATCAATTTTTGTTGTTGGGAGAATTTTAACAATTGAAGTTATTGAATGGGTGTTTTTCGTGATTGACATGAGTTTTTATTTTTTTGTAGTGGAAGAATGTAGATATTCTACTTTATCGACATGTATTTTTACAATATTCAAAAAATACAATTAAAGTGCTGTTTAAGAGCAAAAAATATACATAATTTTATTTAAACATTTGTTAACTTTTTTTTTACTAAAAACAACAGTTAAGTAGTAAGTAAAATAGACTGCTTCACTCGGAAAATAAAACAAGAGTACACTCAAAAAATATGTTAGTAGAAAAGTTAAACGTTTTGCCAATCAAGTATACTATTTTCAGAAATTTTTGCTAAACTTATGTTTTCAGCTAAAATTTTAGTTATTAGTAGTTAGTTAATATTTTACAAATGTTTCACTATTTATTTTGCTAAAACAATTGTGCTGATAACTATAAGCACATTAATAGTGTGGACTACAACCATATTGAAAAATATACGCAGAATGAAGTGGATTTTGCGGCATACGAGGAAAATTATGATAAAAAGCGAAACTCTTGTAACACATAATAAAAAAAACATTTTTGTATCTGTTTTCATATATAAAACAATATTGTGGTTTAAAACAACTTAAATTTCGTGTTGCCATCGGCTTGTCAAAGTAATTGTCTATTAATTAAATTAAAGACAAAATAAAATATTTAAATTTAATAGATAAAATGTGTATTTGTAAACTAAAAGTTTTTTAGCGATTATTAATGTAGTGTTGGTCAATTTGCAAACAAATATACGTTCAGGTAGACAGAGTGAAGCAAAAGACAAAGACACATCCCAGTAAAAATGCTGCAAGCAGGTTTGTAAGGGAGTAAGCCAAAAAGAATCCCTTAGAAACCTGCTTACATATGCCATGATTTTTATATGGCGAATTAACCACTTGGAAGTATTACTTTTGGCAAAATAAGAGCGATTTTAGCGATAATAAAAAGCTGTGATTTCATTTCCTTCAGTGAAATCCCTTTTAATGTCTACATTAATAATTATATATTACAGTAATAATATGAATATTATATAATTCATTTTACTAAAATTCTATATTACAATATAATATTACTCTGTTGTTGTTAAAATTGTTAGGCATATTAATATAATAATATAATTTTTTGTCCGCACCACGTCCTTGCTCTTCACAAACAGTAAAATGACTAATTATTTTTTATAACATACTCAAAACAACAAACACAATCGGAAATTTCTAGGGAAAACTGCACATCGTTTATAATTCCCGATGGATGTGAAACTCTATGCATTACAACCTTCATCCTTGTTAGGGATTCGGGTTAAGCTGCTTACAACCCAGCATACCATATGAGCTCTAAATGAGCTCATAAAGACTCTTTTGTCGGAACGCTGACGCTCATAATGAGTTCATAAAATAATCATAAACAGTCATAAAACGCTCATATTTGAGTGGCTTTTTCCACTAAACTGGTCACTCATGAAAGAGCTCTAAATTTTATGCAATAAAAGAGTATTTTCCCAGCTTACCATATTGCGCTCTAAATGGGCTCATAAAGACTCTTTTGTCGGAGTGCTGACGCTCATAATGAGTTCATAAATAATCATAAACATTCATAAAACGCTCATTTTTGAGTGGCTTTTTCCACTAAACTGGTCACTCATGAAAGAGCTTTAAATTTTATGCATAAAAGAGTATTTTATGACTCTTTTTTTAAAACGCATTTCGAGCTCATATTCCAGTGCATAAAATAACATTTTTGAGCCTCATTTTGCGTGCATCAAAAACTCTAATTAGTATCCTGAAAATGGACGAAAAACAGATAATTCAAAATAGGATTTTTTATTCAATAAGTTAACATATTTGTATTGTTAAAGTAAAATGGTATTAAAATGAATTAAATAAACTGAATCACAATTTTGTCTTTACGCTTCCAAAAATATTCACTAATGAATCAATTTGTGTAACTTCTTTCTTCTGCTTAGCTGGAATTTACCGTTATCTGTCAGCGTGGCAGAAATTACTCATAAAAAGCACATAAAATCTATCGTTTATGAAGCTCAGAAATATGCGCGCAGAAACCACGCATAAAAAACTCATAAAATTTACCGTTTATGAGCTCAGAAAATTTACACGCAAGAAACACTCATAGAAAGTCATAAAATCGATCGTTTATGAGCCCAGAAATATGCACGCAGGAAAACACTCACAGAAGCTCATAAAATCGCTCATATATGAGCTCATATAAGAGCGCTCCGATAATGGTATGCTGGGAATGTGCATCCTTGTAAAGTAAAGGAAAACAATAAGCTCAAAATTATTTTGTTTGTTTATTTTCATACGAAAATTATTCGATTATTTTGCTGCCTCTCAGTATGAGGTAATAATAAGCACTTACATCAGCTCATTTCGTTTCTCCTGATTCTAAAAACACGAAAAAAAATTTTGTGGGATTTCTTCCGTAATTTTTTATGTTTCCTTTTTCTTATTCCAAAAAAAAAAAAAAACAAAAAATGGTTTGAGATAGGCGTGGTAGAGAAGATTAAGCATACTTTTCTAAAAATCATAACTACATTGTAAATTTTTTATTGAATTAGACTGCGCAGTTTCTGGTAACACAACCTTCATCAGTAATCCTTTTGACAATACTGTAATTATTTGTTATGGTTTTATTGTTTGATTGCATCTATATGAAATGTTTATTTATTAAATGCAATCCTGACCGTGGCTTGAACCTGCTTTCTTTGCCACATGCACTTCGCACTACACTTAGACAGAGGCTCTAACCAACTGATCTAAGTAAGGTCGATTTTTGCTGTGGCTTAAAACCAGTTTCAATTACACGGGGTCGATTTTACATGTAATTGTAATTGCAGAAGATAGCTAAGACAATGTCATATTTTTTCGCTGCGTTTCTAGAATTATATACGGCATTTGTCTTCCTTTAAAAGATGCCATTATTTAGACAACCATTGATGTAAGTAATAGAAAAATAAATTTGTTTATGTTATATATAATTATTTCTATTTATTTTCAGATATTAAATTAATTTATGTCATCAATGTGGGAGTGTGAACATTTTTATATTTTTTAACGTATTGTAAATTATTTTTCCGCAAATAATTAACTAAAGTATAACTTTTCTACAAATTTTTTGAGTTTTTTTCAGCCTTCTAATATTTAGCAAAAACTTTGTTAACTTCTAGCAAGAATTTTTTAATTTTAATCAACAAAGTGTTAGCAAAATTATTGCCGAATCTACTAATTCTTTTTGCTAAAAATCAGCTCGCTGATCATTTAAATTTTTAGCAGTCAAATATAAAATGTATCTATAGCTGAGTTCGTAGAGTTCTCACCTAATTGTTAACAACCGAAGACCCCAGTTTCGAATACCAGCGTGACCACTTTCTTTATTAAATTAAAAAAAAAAAATATTTGTAATATTTTTTTTTTATGAAAATCATATTATGGACTTTTCTCAACCCGGTAACCACATAAGTAACCAGTTACTTTACGCCCTACAAGATAATAAGTCCACCCAATACTAAGGTGTAATGTAATGCGTTTAGCCCTATTGCGATACATTGCTTTACCCCTTATTTGGTAATATGTGGTATTGCTGGGAACTGAAAGCATGAAGGAGTGAAAACGTGTCAATTCAATTAAAAAAATTTAATTTTCGACTCGACGATATCCGATTGCAATGAAATGCACCATAACTGTCATATTCGACAAGGTATCAACGAAATATATATTTCAGATTCCGGACCTTTTCTGTTTGCGAAATATGATATCGTTGTATTAACTGAATTTATAATGTGTTACAATTAATATGCACTTTTTAATTTGGTTGGCACTTTATTTCTCTGTGTGAACTTGCCTAAACATCTAATGAATTCGAAAGTCGGAGTTATTAAAAAAAAAAACCTAGAAAATGGAAAATACACTGTTTTAAGCTGAATTCAATAATATCTCGAACACCATTAGTGCGATTTCAAATTAAATTAAAATTCGTGTTCAGCGTGCTAAAATTAGTTAAAAATGATGTGTCACACAACATTTTTCTATTAAGAGAATTTTAAAAAATTTTCAAAGTTCGGAAACTTTGGTCGCAGCTCACCAAGGGTAAAGCTTTTTGTTCTCAATTTCGTACAATCTAATTTTTTATCTAGTGGTACAATAATCCACACAATATTTAATAAAAATCGAAATTTTAAATAAAATTTCATTATACAAA
>CM037854.1:162256682-162279296 GCA_021234595.1 Delia radicum
ATATTATGGATTTTCGCTGATTTCTATACATTCATTGATTAGTATTTGATAGAAGTTGTGATTAAACAATTATTACAAGTGTTCAGAATTGAACATGCATATTTTAATAATAAAATATTTTTATTTTACATTTTTATAGTTCTTAAGAAATCTTTAATATTTAATATTTACAATTTCATATTACATTTCAAATGTTCCTCATAAAATGTTAGTATTTTCCCCAAAAATCTGTACTTATGAGTATCGTAATAAAACAATAAATTATGACAGCAGAATTTATGACCTGCTGTAAAGATAAGCATTTTACACAGTATTCTAGGTACGCTGAACACTTATCACAAAACTGTCCGTGAGGTCAGTTGATAACACATGCGTACATACTGAATCGATAAACACATGCGCTATGTATCTAGCAAATAATAACCACATGCAGTGTTATGTAAAATATGATTCCTTTTAGTTTTAAGTGATTTTTTTGTAACTTAGTTTGTAGAAAATAATTATAAATAAATTTAGTATTAAACTCAAAACCAAACGGCTCACACCGTTCGTTGTCATTTATTTTGGCTGAGGCAATCGGTTAGTTTTATTAACAAGTGGTGCTTCGAGAAAAAAAAAAAAAATCAGTGCCAAAAAACATTGGACATTATTAAAAATCCGTTGCCACAAAATAATAAAATGGAAAAATTACTGTTGAAGCAGCAAGAAATATTTAAGGAGATTATAAATCTCGTCAGTTCAGAGCCATTTTCATTAACAATTGATGAAAATGACGGACTTCGAGAAAAATCACAGTGTTCTCCTAAAGTTTCATCAAATTGCAAGTCACAGTTATATAAGTGACAAAGTCTTTGACGACCTCAAATCTAGAATCACTGAGGCCAGAACAAAGGCAAAGTAACCTCCACAATAGCCAGTGCGGCTACCACCGGTTACAAACCCTATATGGGAACAAAGTAGGGAGTTAAATGAATATATTAACTCCTATGAATCCTCCGACTGGCAAAATTTGGAGTCGATAGAATTAAAAAAGATTCTGACAAGACTACAGATCAAATATGAGGCAATTGTTGAAACGGTTCAGCAATCAGAAAATAAGGCGTTCAAGGTGTCGAAGTTCTACCAAGAAATGAGAATTCGCATTGCAGACGCCATCAACGCAGTCGAAGAGAGGATCAAAAAAGCTTCAAACAATGTAAAAGAGGCTGAATATCCGCTACCAAAAATTGAAATCCCCAAATTTTTTGGAGAGCAAAACAAATGGGTTATTTATAGTGACCTGTTTAAGGAATTGGTTCACAACCGAAAGGAATGCAGTGTGACCACAAAATTCCATTATTTAAAAGCTTCACTTGGAGGCGATGCACTGAAGATGGTGCATCACTTAATAGATGGCTCCGCACACAATTATAGTCGCATCTGGGAGCTGCTCGAAAACAGATTTGAGAATAATAGAAAATTGTTCTCAGATAACATTGAAAAGTTATTATCACTTCCAAAATTAAAAGAAGACGAGAAGGAAGTAAAACAATTTATAGATACTATTAACGAAAGTATCCATACAATAAAAAAGAATGGTGATGGTGGTTCAGGGGCTGATGCTATAATAGCCCAACTTATATTGAGAAAATTTGAAAGAGCTACAATGTACCAATATGATCAACTGTTACAAAATCCGAAAGATGTACAGCAGTTGCAATCAGTATTAGATTTTCTTGAGCGGTTATACTCAACAGTTTCATCAACAGCATCAACTTCATCATCATCGTCATCAAATTCTTCAAACAACAACTCAAAGAAATTTGTGAAAACTCAAGTTTGTGCCTATTGCAAATATTCGGGACATAATACAACAATCTGCAAAAAATTTAAAAATCAAGAGGTTAGTAAAAGAATTGAATTTACGAAAAGCAATAAACTTTGCAACAGATGTTTGTTGCACGATACCAACAAAAGTTGCGTTAGAGATTGGGTGTGTAGCACTTGTAAAAAACCACACCACACACTTATTCACATGGAGGTCAGAAAAGTATCATCTAATGTAACGCATAATACAACACCACAAAAAAGTGCGTTGTTCGCAACAGCTATGATCAAAATAAAAAATCGTGAAGGGCATCCTGAAATTCTAAGAGCCTTAATTGATTGTGCTTCAGAACAAACGGTTATCTCAGAAGAAACTGCTCAACTGTTACGACTACCGCGCATTCGAGAAACAACTGAAATAGGAGGCATGACAACAAGAATGACAGATGAGTCAACCACCAGAATGGATATTGAAATTTTGTCAACAATAAACGAAGATTTTAAAGCTGCAATAGAAGTTTTAGTAGTGCCTAATTTGTATAAAACGCTGCCAAAGGAGCCTATTTCCAACATGAAGAACTGTTGGGGAAATATCCGCTTAGCTGATTCCAACTTTGATCAACCAGGCCGCGTAGATGTAGTTATTGGCTTAGATTTGTATCCACAAATAATTTTGAATGGCGTCATAAGAAACGACAACATGCTTGCGCAGAACACTGAGCTTGGATGGATCATCTGTGGGGGTACGTACAAAACTACAAAATCCGTAATATCTGCTGTGACAACTATAAATATGTCGGATCTAAACAAATTCTGGGAATTTGAGGAGCCTGACGTTGAAAATGTTATGGAAGCCAATGCATGTGAAGAGCACTTTACCAGAACAGCCAAATTTGAAAGTGATGGCAGGTATGTTGTTGAAATTCCATTTAAAGAAGATAATACGCTTGGTTATTCTAAGAAACAGGCTAAGGCCCGCTTACTCAGTTTAGAGAGGCAATTTGAAAGAAAACCCCAACTGAAAGAAGAAAGTTTGATCATAGCAGCGACATTTGTAAATACCAATATAATTAATGATCTGGCTGAGAAGTATTCATCATTTAATAAATTAGAACGTGTTTTAGCTTATACTCTAAGGTTTATATCCAAGCTGAAGAATAAAAACTCGAATTTGCAAAGTTACCTTACATCAGATGAGCTAAACCAAGCTAGACAATTAATAATAAAAATCAACAAGCAAAAGATTTCGGAAGTGAAATCAATAATTTAAAAAATGGCAAAGGTCTTGATACTAAAAATAAGATTTTGTCTCTTAACCCATTTTTGGATAAGGATGGCATATTAAGAGTTGGTGGCAGGCTGCAAAATTCTTCTTTAATATATAGTGTCAAACATCCAATTATATTAAAGAATTCACATCTTGCTTATCTCATCGTGAGTCAAACTCACAAAGCTACGCTTCATGGTGGTATAACTCTGATGAAGGTGAATATCAGGCGTTCATATTGGATCATCGGCTTACGGAACATGTTAAAATCTTATGTCAGAAAATGTGTAACTTGCATAAGATTCCGACAAGAAGCTGTCACACAAATAATGGGGAATCTTCCCGAGTCTCGAGTGTCAGGTATATATCCATTTGAAAACACTGGTGTCGATTATGCTGGGCCAATCAACATTAAATGCTCCAAGGGAAGAGGAAGAAAAACCTACAAAGGGTACGTGGCAGTTTTCGTGTGCATGGCTACAAGATGCATTCATTTAGAGTTAGTCAGCGACTTAACATCCGAAGCATTTATGGCAGCATTAAAGCGATTCTTTGCCAGAAGAGGTAAAAGCTCCAACATATATTCCGATAACGGAACAAATTTCGTTGGCGCAACGAAAATACTAAATGATGACTTAACAAAAGCATTAAAAAATAATAACAAATTGGCACCAACTTTAGAAGCTGATGGCGTAAGGTGGCATTTTATTCCCCCGGCAGCTCCTCACTTTGGAGGAATCTGGGAGGCTGGAGTGAAGTCTTTCAAGTTTCATCTAAAGAGAATAATTGGGGATACCATACTAACTTATGAAGAAATGTCAACACTATTAAACCAAATTGAAGCAGTGCTAAATTCTCGACCGCTTTATTCAACAGGCGACGATATTGCTGACATAGATGTATTAACACCTGGGCATTTTTGATAGGTCGACCAATATTGTCATCCCCAGAATCAATGACAGAAGATCGACTTGGGTCTCTTGATCGCTGGAAGCTTATTCAGAAAATGCAAAGGGACTTTTGGAAACGTTGGAAAGAGGAGTATTTAAATTCACTTCAGCAAAGGAACAAATGGAAGCAGCAAACTGAAAATCTGAAGAAAGACCAGGTTGTCCTCATAAGAAATGAAAATGCTCCTCCAGCAAAATGGCCGATGGGTGTAGTAGTAAATACAGATGCTGGAAAAGACGGAAAGGTGCGAGTAATTGAGATAAAATCCAATGGAGGTCTCATACAACGCCCAATAACAAAAGTTTGTCCTCTGAAAAGCGAAGATAGCAATTTACAAAATGATATTCCGACACAACGTGAAGAGCAACGCCCAACAAGGCCAAACACACGTCAATCAAGATCTAATACTTCTTTGGTGATGATGACGCTTCTTAACCTTTGTATGGTTTTAACATCAACTGCTTTGAACAGCACTGCGGTAAAGGAAATGAAAAATAATACAGCAATTTATTTGGATCCAATTAACCAAATAAATATAGCATCCTCTTCTTGGAACCTGGTAGTTTATTACGAGATGGAACCGTATTTCAACGTCCTTAGCGAAGCTACGCAACTAATTGAGAAAGCTAAACTGATTTGTCCAAGGCTGCAAACTTTTGAAGAACAGTGTTGGACGGTTTTAGGAAATATCCAATACCAAGTGGATAAGGTAAACGCAAACAATATGCTGCTTCTCAACAAGAACACGAGAGTAAAAAGAGGCTCACCACTGAATTTCATAGGCTCCTTTTATCATATAATTTTTGGCCTTATGGATGACGATGATCGACAGGCATTTGAATCAAATATGAAAAATTTACTAGCCAACCAAAATGATCTCAAGCTGCTAGCAAAAAAGCAAACTTCAGTGGTCGACTCAACAGTAAACTTACTAAAAAGAACAACCGATGAAGTTAATTCCCATTTTCGTAGCATGAAGGCGAATATTGAAAACATAAGTACTACCATGAATGAGCACTATTATGTTTACAGAGAGTCAATCAGATTTTTTATGGTAACAAAACAAATACATGATTTAGTAGACGAATGCAATGAGGTTCAAAAAGAAGCTATTGATTTATTGCTAAATATAAATCATGGTAAGGTGCATCCAGCTCTAATTAGTCCACAACATTTACAAGCAGAAATTGTTAAGATTCGAGATGTTTTACCAGACAAGTATGTACTTCCTGGACGACACACTGGAACAGAACTCAAAGAGATATGGCATCTTCTGACTGGCACAGGCATCTTTGTTGGAAGTCAGCTTATTATTGACTTGAAAATTCCTCTGTTTAGTAGACAAGCATCTCAGTTTTATCGGATCATCCCAGTGCCATTCATGCAGAATGGTCATGTATTAATAGCTAAAATCAAAGCTCCGTATATTGTCTACAATTACGACCTAGACTCCTATCATTATCTGTCACAAGCTATTCTAAACGATTGTAAGAAAACTCTCACCAATCAGATAGTATGCGAAGAAAATTTTCCTTGGATAGCTGCTACTTCTAATGTCTGTGAGCTATCCCCAATAAAACCTCACAGTAAACTCAACTGCTCGTATGATAACGTCGACGAAATGCCTTTTGGATAGAACTACGAAGCAAAGGAAATTGGCTATATAAGATTTTCAAAAATACATCAGCTCACGTGAAATGTTCAAATTCTCAGCAGTTCATCATACAACTGCCACAGCAAGGCATATTCACCCTCAAAGAAGAATGTACAGCACGAATAGACGAGATCACCTTAGTAGCCACCCATAGTCTTAGAAGCGCGCGAAAAAAACGGATTCGAGAATTTCCTGATGAAAGACGTTAACCTAGATGATTCCGGCATAGTGAAACCTATAGGAAATGTAGTAATTAACCACGGCAAGGAGATTGATGAACTAAAGAAGCATATAGCAGATCTGAAAAAAGAAGACGTTCATTTAAGGGGCCTAACCTTTCATCACTTGAGCGGGCATACTGCACTGGGTATATCAACGGTAATTATGATCGCTTTTATTGTGTATATCATTTATCAAATAACACTTCGGAGACGGCTGTTAGCTATACAATTTAATAGCCCCCGGCAGAATGTTCAGAATTGAACATGCATATTTTAATAATAAAATATTTTTATTTTACATTTTTATAGTTCTTAAGAAATCTTTAATATTTAATATTTACAATTTCATATTTACATTTCAAATGTTCCTCATAAAATGTTAGTATTTTCCCAAAAATCTGTACTTATGAGTATAGTAATAAAACAATAAATTTATGACAGCAGAATTTATGACCTGCTGTAAAGATAAGCATTTTACACAGTATTCTAGGTACGCTGAACACTTATCACAAAACTGTCCGTGAGGTCAGTTGATAACACATGCGTACATACTGAATCGATAACACATGCGCTATGTATCTAGCAAATAATAACCACATGCAGTGTTATGTAAAATATGATTCCTTTTAGTTTTAAGTGATTTTTGTAACTTAGTTTGTAGAAAATAATTATAAATAAATTTAGTATTAAACTCAAAACCAAACGGCTCACACCGTTCGTTGTCATTTATTTTGGCTGAGGCAATCGGTTAGTTTTATTAACAACAAGTATCTACAATATAAATTACCTGCAGAAGACATATTTTTTGCATGTTTTCAATCTTTAAAGTGTGAAAGAAAATTAAACTAAAATGTGGCTTATCAAGTGTTTACAATAAGCCCTTCAATTGTATAAATTAAAAGTTTTGTTAAAAATGCGAACTAATTTCAAAATGTTTAGACACATTTTTTTAGAGCTTGTAATTCTCAAAACTTTTAACTAAAAGTTTACGGTTAAATAGAAAAACGAAGTATAAAATTTCAATTACACTTAATTGTTTTGAACTGATGTTTTACTAATGTTTTACTAATTTATTTTGCAAAAAAAGTGTGCTGATAAGCACATCAATATTATGGACGACAACTAGATTGAAAGATATACACAGAATGAAGTAGATGTCGTGGCATGTCAAGATGTACTAGAGACAAGGGAAATGATAATAAAAAGGGAAATGATAATAAAAAGTGAAAATCTTGTAAGAGATATAAAAAAATCAAACCGAAAAATCAACAATGGAATATTTTTGTATCTGTTTTTCATACATAAAACAAAATTTTGTGTTGTCACCGGCTTGTCAAAGTAATGGTCTATTAATTAAATTAAAGACAAAATAAAATATTTAAATTTAATAAATATTAAATGTGTATTTGTAAACTAAATGTTTATAGCGATTATTTAAGTAGTGTTGACAAAATAGGATTGTACGATATATGTCATAATTTTTCGTTTCGTTTCTACGGCATGTGTCTTTCTTTAAAAGATGCCATCATTTATACAACCATTGATGTAAGTAGTTGAAAGATAATGTTGGAGTATGGACATGTTCATATTTTGTAAGGTATTGTCAATTATTTTTAAAAGAATCACAAAAAATGTTTGCGATTTTCAGCAAATAAATTAACTAAAGTATAATTTTTCTAAAATTTTTTTGATTTTAAACCACTCACCAGGTACAGTGTAAAAATCGTTTAATGTATATGCTCGACATATGTGTTAATGAAAAATCTTTAATGTTTGTTGATATGCTTTGCTAATGTAGAAGGATAGTATATGATGACATTAGAGAAAAGAACTGCCATTTAAAGTTTTAACTGAAAGTTAAACTGGCAACTATGATAATGACTAGAGAAAAAAACAAACACACTATAAATAGAAATCGTTCGTGGTAAATTTCATTCTAACTCAACACACAGAGTAATGTGGGATTTAAAGTTACCCAATTTCTTTAACATGTGAGTTAAATAGATGATATTTACGATTAACACTAAATGGCACGAAGAATGTTGATGAAGACCGTAGTGGGTCAGAAAATGCATTCCATTCATGCTAGTGTCTAATAACTTTTTCTGTGTTTTTTTCTAATAGTCAAAGTAAATTATCATATAAAAATTATAATTTTTCTGTTAATTTAGAGAAAAATTTGTCATGATCTAAAACCGAACAAATAAAATCTCACACATAAATTTATAGATCAACGATAAAATTCACTATTTTTCAGTTTACTAATATTCAGCAAAAATTTTGGTAACTTTTAGTATGGACTTTTTAATTTTTGATGAACTAAGTGTAAGCAAAACTTTTGCTGAATCTATTAAAAACCGGTTAACCGACAGCAAAATCGGTTTATCAAAAGTCGAAATTTGGAACAAAAACCTGGTTTCGGTTAAGCGGATAGTCGTTTTGGAAACACTAACCATAATCCTAAAAATTGGCAAATATTTGAATCCAATTTGTTAACTTAAATTTTGGAACATTTTTAATAGATTTGTATAAAAGTTTAATAGGTCCCATAGGTCAATTAAATTTTTAATTATATTTACAAATATTTTAATTAAATTTTAATTTTAGTTTTTTCTAAGTAGGGGTGGAAATTAAGATTTTTCAAATCGCTTTAAGATTCATTTATAAACTTAATGGTACTTATTTACCACATAAACGTAATCGAATTAAGCTAACAAAGAATCTACAACTTTAAGGATTTTTTTGTGCTCTAATTTTTCTTGTATAACGACTGTATAACTCATAAGGCCATATTATCCCAAAAGAAAAATGTATCTAAAATTCAAATCCAGCTTTATTCACAAAACTGAATGAGCAATTTAAGGATTCTGATGTCCTTGGTTTTCAGATGATTGTGTAAACTGTCATACGAACTAAAAATGGAATGCTTTGATCTGACGATATTTAAATGATTAGCCGTTTTCTGCACATTGCAATCCACACATGTATACGTGTTGTCCTGATCATTTATGTTTGCGAATTTGTCATCATATACATGTCCAGAAATCAATCTGTTCATGGTTTTTATATCCTTAGGTTTCATGTCGCTCTTGAAGTACCAAGGTTTTTCCGGTATGGATGAAAATATTTCAGCAAATGATTTTCCTGTCTGATTCGAGTTGTTTATATATGTACTTGCACAGTATAGAAGAGCTATAATTTCGAAAGGTAAACCTATTATTGGCCCATAAAAGTTACGCCTGATCGTTTACATTCTAGTTTTTACTAGTTCTTTTTTCTTAAATTTGAGTTTTCCGTGAAATTGCTAATTTGTAAATTCACTTGATTCCATTTACGGAACGTAGTATAAAGAAATGATTGTAATTATCATTGAAATCCGCTTACCTATAAATAATTGTTGTAACTTCTCGTTACAATAGTTTATACAAAATTGTTCAAAACTATTTGAGTCAAATATCTCAAAGCCATAAATATCAAGTACACCAATGACCGAATTAAATCGAGCCTGAGTTTTAGAGCCACGGAATAAAATGGCACGATTGATGCGTGTAATAATCCACGTGAAAAGACGATCATAAATTGCCTTAGCCAAGGCATCTTTTCCATATTCTGCTTGTGTAGCATTATGATCTTTTTGCATCACATTACCACCAGCAGCAATTACACGGGTTGTCAAAGACGACGATAGTTCTGCTTCTGTGACTTGTAAAAGATTAGCGGCCCGCCTGGAGAGATGATTTATTACTGATGACCAATTCATCTTCGATCACTATAAAAAATTATGTTTATGTAGTACAAAATTATCGAATATATTTAAATACAAGTTTTAAACTTACTCTGGAACTCAATGTTTCCCAAGTGCAATATGGCGGCTACAATACGCCATATTGTTTGTAATCTCTTCCGATGCAAAGCCCAATGTTTTAAATGCATTATTTGTGCCTTTGTAATCAGCCTTCTCAGATAAAATATCCATGCTTCCCTGATTCATGTAATGATATTTCGAGGGATCTTTAGTAAGATTGTATTGATGAAGTTCATTATCGGTGGCACCTCGTAAAAGCTGCAAAAAGTATACAATAATTTAGTTATTTACAATGATATTTTTTTTTTGTTTAAACGTAACCGGTGATTACTATTAAATGAACATTTTTTGACGGGCTGACATTTAAACATTTATAAATCAGAGGAGTTGATCTTAGATCTTAAAATAAGGTTCATTTTATGATTAAATTTGTTCCGATTTCTGTATGCTGAAGAACAACAAATTCATGCAAAATATGATTTAAAAAAAAGTATTTGGAAAAATGACGCGGATACAATTTATAAAGGCCAATATTTAAGGACTTAGATTACATGGCCATATACGGTTTAAGTAATCCACTTCTTCAAAAACATTAGATTAGATAAGACTAGAGTGGCTCTATGCAACGCGACCAGAAGTTGGTTCATATATATAGGTTCAGGCTCCCTACGAAGCCAACTATCCTACCAGGTAAACAATTCCAAACGTCCGATGGTGTCACTATTCGACCACCAAAATATCGCACCCTCCTGTTGGAGAGCCTCGGACATTTGCAGAGAACATGCTCTGAGGTCTCGGGTTCCAATTCACAAAACCTGCACGTATCCATAGAGGATCGTTCCATCTTGTACGATTGATACCTAAGGCCACAGTGTCCCGTGAGGTAACCCATCACGGTCCTTAGTTCGCCCCTCGTCGTAGACAAGTTTCCGCGACCTCTCCCCAGAGGGAGATATAAACAGCCTCGCCTGTCGCTGCCCAGGCGATCTGGCCCAATAGGCTCCAAACTTCGACTCCCTCCATCTTCTGAGCATCTCTCTGACATACCTATTGGGTACGCCACAGAAGGGTTCAGGGCCAATGAATTGTCGACGAGCTCCGCAGTTGGCCAAACAGTCAGCCCGTTCGTTGCCCTCATGCCCCTCATGGCCAGGAACCCAGCTCAGTGTCAAGGAGTTGTTAAGTCCGAAACGGTTTAGAGAGTCGATACATTCCTTAACCAGACCCGACGACACATCTTGAGCCCTCAAGGCACCAAGTGCCGCCTGTCAGATAGAATGTAGATCGTGGCCCCACGTGTTCTCTTCCGCAGACACTCTTCCACACAGATACAGATAGCGAAGACCTCCGCCTGAAAAACGGAGGGATATTTGCCCATGGGCAGAGCACGCTGAAATCCGGGTCCGACGACACCCGCCTCCGCATCCATGTTCGACTGTTTTGAGCCATCCGTGAACCAGACCTGTGCACCAACCTCCCGTACCCAAGATCTTGTAGAAAATCACAACCACAAAGTGCCTCACAAATCCCTGCACAGGCAGTATCCTGTTACTGACCCTAATAACCGGGTCATCAGCGAACATTTTCGCAATCTCAAGATGCCCCTTCAGATCCCCACTCCTCATGCTGCCAATCTCCCGCAGCCTTAGCGACCCCATGCACGCGTTCCCCTTTACAGAGATATGCAAAGGAGGAATGCTCAGCATGACTCCAATGGCATCAGTCGGACATGAGTTCGAGGCACCAGTGATGCCAGTACAGGCCAGTCGATAAACCCTCTTAAGAATCATCTGAGCCCCGAGTTGTTCAACCTTTGTCCAAAACATCAAATCAAATAGTTTTTTTTATAAAAAGTTTAATACTACATATGGGTATTTCCACAGAAAGATCCACCGGGACCGAAAATTAAAATGTTAATAAACAAATGATTTTTCCTAACTTTATATTAAAAAAAATTCAAAATTATTATAAATACTTTTATATTTGCAAAATCTGACACAAGAAGGCTTTTTGAGGTTTGAAAATTTTGTTAGGCCCATAAAATTTAAGTTCTTAAATTTGTTTGAAAACTTCTTGATGTTAGATTAAGCTAATTTTTTATGTACGTTTTGCCGGAATAGATGCAGCGCTTAGTTATCACAAAAAGCGAAATTAATTTTTTTTTTTTAACTAAATATGTTCTCAAGTCGCGTTATTGAAATTGCATTTCATTTTGAATTGTAAGGTTTGAGATCATAATTAAATGGTAATATTACAAATAGAAAACACTAATTGTTAATAAAGATAAAAGAAGATTAAAAAAATCTTGTGGGGATCAGTGCTAGAGTGAGTGCCGCACTTTCGACCTAATGGACTAGGTCATCTTCAGCCTCATTCTAATCCGCCACACACAAGAAACTCAAGGCTTGATCGGGTATATATATCAACCAACCACAGAAAATCGATGATGTTAATTGATTATCCCAACAACATGAGTTATTTTCGAATTTTCTTACAAGTTTAGCCAACAGATTTAAATCTTAAAGCTTTTATTTGAAAGTTTTTTAAAAAACTCACAAAATTTTAATGTTTTTTTGACTCGGAGGAGCTATATGCTAAGAAACTCAGTTCACACAATACTACTAAAGAAATATAGAGTATGACCTCGAACTTGAATAATTTTCATTTTGATTACAGGTCGAAAAAACATAAATTTTTATTTTTAATAAAAATTATATCAAACAATTGAAATTATCTTTAAAATTTAATTAAAGTTGCTTAAAACATGAAAAATAATTCATTTACTTTTCGCGGCTTTTGTTAATTTTTCTTCGAATCTATCAAATCAGCTTTTCAGGAGAGAGTTACTCAGAAAATTAGAAACTCAGAAAATCATTACGCGTTGACGTTAAGCGGTAATTTTCTGTATTAGAAAATCTTTTGCGAACAAATATATTAAACTTTACGTTTGAAAATAACTAAATAAAAAAACTTATTTATATAAAGGTATTATTTAGTTTATCTAATCTCTTATTTATCACTCTCCAACTGAATTACCAACTCGATCCTTTTATAAACGATTCCTTAGAATGGCAATGGTAACCAGTTACCTTTATTTTTAAATAACCACTTTAATTTTTAGTAAAAGATGTAGTTCCTTATATTTTTATATAAGGCCCCACAATAATGAAAAACAGAAGCGGATGTTCTAGAAAAAAACATTCTAAAATAGACTTTGAAAATGGAATTAAAAATAAAAAAAAAAAATCTTACATATGGGTTTGTTGGGATTTGATTACTGAACTTTTACGTGTCAGGCGGATACTCTTCCTCTGAGCTACCGCCTAATCCGATAATTTACAGCTTAAAGCTGATTTTGTTTTTTTCTAGTCACTCTATGTTTTCGAACAAGCTTGTTTTTTTTTTTTTGTTAAATGAAATTACAGAAAAAAGAAGCGAGTATATCAAAATATTGTTAAAAAGCATATATGTATTGGTTTTGTGGAGTTTTAAATGTGCGATTGTAAGTAAATAATTAGTAAGTACCATTAAATATTAGCAAATAAAAGAAATTATTCCAATAATAATTTTATATTGTGTAAAATAACTTCTACTGGTTTTCTTTAAAAGTAACTAAAAATAGAATAACCGACAATTAAAAACATCATATTCAATTAAAAATCATCAAAATATCATGTTAGTTGAATTTAAAGAAATGTTAGTGAATGCTTTTTCAAGTGAAATTTGATTTGTTTTTGAATACATTTTCAGTTGTTTTACTTGCATAATATTCTAAGCGTAGTTAAATATAATGAAAATTGGTTTTCTTTTTTTACTTTCAAATAAAGCGTTATTTGTATTGACCCTGACAGAATTATCTTCACTTCAGTAATGAATTTCTTCATAGCTTTAATGAAAATTGTCGCTGGAACTCGTCCATTGAAACTTTTTGTAGAAAACTTATGAAATTTTATAAAAATGTAATATATATTTCTATATACAAAGCGTTTTCCAATAGGTACTTGACAACTTTGAATTTAATTTCTGAACGCACTATTTCAATGATCATCTAACTGTTACTTTCCTTTTTTTCAGTAAACTCAACATTTTCATCATGGTAAGTACACGAACGAACAACGTATGCAAATTATAAAAATGTACTACCGAAATTCGGAGTCGGTGACCACAACTTTAAGAGCGTTAACTCCAATTTTCGGGTCGTTATTCTCGCCCTAGTAAACAAGCAATAACAAGTTTAGTGCAAAAATTTTAGTCTACATATTCATTGTGTGATGCTGCCGTGCCAGTGAGACAACGGCTTTTTCGAAGTGCCGAAAATATCGCTGCAGTCCAGGCGTCCGTAGCAAACGATCCAAATCAGTCGATTCCGCTATTTACAAAACGCTGTTGTACAAAACGCTTTGTACACTGAAATAATAAAGCACTTTATAAAATATGTTGAACACTTATGAATAAAATTTAAAACTTAAGTTTTAAATGTATGAAAACTTATAAAATTTTATAAAATGTAATATATATTTCTATATAAGTATTTCTAAAATAAAAAATTAAGTTTTTGAAATATGTAATTGCAGAGCTCTAAAGAAAATTTTCATTAAATTTATGAATAGTAATTTATATAGTCGAATGATTTTTGTTTATGAAATTAT
Organism: Delia radicum; assembly: GCA_021234595.1. Taxonomy (NCBI): domain Eukaryota; kingdom Metazoa; phylum Arthropoda; class Insecta; order Diptera; family Anthomyiidae; genus Delia; species Delia radicum. The sequence goes on from CM037854.1 coordinate 162,271,036, forward strand.
GAAATTTTATGAAAAGAATAGCTTATGAAAAATGTCTTAATATTATTAAAATTTCTTGGACATACGGAAATTCTTCATAGAATCTACGAAAAAAAATTTATAAAAGTGTTTCATTAATATCATGAAGGATAATTCTTTCAGTGTATACACATTTTATACAACTCAAGTAATTGTAAAAGATACAGAAAAATCTGGAATTGTACAGAAAAAGAAACTTATTTTAAGCAAGCAGACCGTTTAGGTAATAATAGCAAAAACGCTTTTGTACACAGAGAGAATTATCTCCCAGATATTAATTAATTGTTTGCATAGAAGCAATGAAGTTGTATTTTAAACTCGTTCATTCAAACTTTTTATTGAACTAATGCAAGTTTTCATAATATTTCGATTTTTCATTTTGATTATATATTTTTTTGTGTAACCCGGGGAAACTTATCAAAATATGTGCACACTAGAGTTACAGCTAAATTTTTACCTATAAACACGTAATGAGCAAAACATGTATTAATAATAGAAATCGATTCTCAGGCCATTTTGGAAACAAAAACTTCCGGCATATAGTGTATTTCCTTAAAATGCTTTTTTTTCATTTTTTACTTATTGTGTTTGCGAATTTCTATGTCTATATCGCGAAACAACGCTTTAATCTGGTTGATCAGAATCTGCGAAACACGTCAAATTTGAAAACGTTTGTGTCCTTTAAGTTTGTGTAGTTATTGTCTAATTACATTACAATTTTAGCTAAATATTAATTTTTAGTTTAATTAAATAAAAAAAAGATTATGCGGAAAACTTTTTGAAAAACCGTAAAAAATAAAATTGCATTACTTTATATTTGTATGTGCTAATATACGTCTAGGGTAGCTAAAACTTGATAAATGTAAAAAAAAGTAAAAAAGTTTCGTGTTTAATAACAAACACGGAAAAAAACGTTGAAACTAAATTTAGAGTTTTACATTGAAAAAAATCTAAGACTAAATTAAGACCTCAAAATGTTGCAAATGAAACAAGATCTTTTTTTCGGGTTAAGAACCAGAAAGAATCAATTCAAAAGACAAAAACTGGGGTAAATTTTGTGGATAAAATTATATACAAAATGATACAATTAATTGTACTATTGTATTGATGTAATACATATTTACATCCAAGATATGATTGACATATTTTCTAGTGTGACTCTGCATGGGGTAATATACAATTTTATCTAAAATACAATTGTGTTTTTTTTTTAAATATGATATAATATCAAAATATATATTTTTTTGCAATGTCTAGGTATATAAATATATCGTAAATTATTAATTGGATTAGTTTTAGCGTATTCTAAATGCAATATACAATTATACGCAACTATATATGACATCATATTAAATTTTTTCTACGATATTAATTTATATATGAATTTATATAATTATGTCCGGTTAAAAGCACTGGCAGGACAAAACCTTATAAGTGTATATAAAATAATGTATTATTTTATGCAAACGTTTTAACTCGGGAAATTAAAGACTTATAACCGTCCAAAAAACAAATTAAAAGGCAAATATCCTATATAAATTGCCTGACGCTTACAAGGAAGCTTTTACGATGGGTTCCCTTTAAAATTAATGAAATTCGAATAGGTGATAAAGTAGCAAAAATATATGAAAAACGTATTTATTTTAAAATTGGCGGTGAAATTTAACACATCTTTGTATGAAAATATGTCTAAAGTTTAGGTAACTTAGACTTATTTAAAAACAGTGTTAAAATGCTCGAGAAAACACACATTTTGAAAACCATTTTGACACTATGTCGTGAGCCAGGCTGCCACTTGAATTATTGCCACTTGAATTATTTTAACAAATTATTCACTATTTTTACCCCTTTTTCATATATCCGACTTTATTTAGATCGGGGGCTATACTTCATGTCTTGTATTAAAAAAAAAATGTAAATTTTCTGAAAGAAATAATGATGAAGAAAAAATATACAATTGGAAAATTCAAAATTCAAAAATATATGATTAGATTAGATAAGATTTTTTCTTTATTTCTTTTCAAAAGTTTACAAATTTTTCAAAAATATATGTTTACATTTAGTCTACAAAAAAAATTGAGAAAATTTGAGTCACATTGGACCACGTTAACACATTATGCATATCGATCAAGTTTGAGGCTTAAATTTGTTTCGAAAAATTAAAAAATATGGTCTCTGTGTGTGGAACACGAGTCGCTTTAATGAATTTTGAGATATCGTAGAATATATCGTAAAAAAAAATACTGAAAACTATGTTACCAGATGCGTGCGTAGCAAACCAAATTTAAATAAAAGATTGCAATATAAATAAAGTAACGACTTTTACGGCACAGTTAAATTAATTTTGAGTCTTAGTGGTATCTCAATTTTTAAGAGATTACGTCAAAATACACCGAAAAATTATGTCAAAAAAATTTCAATTAAACTACTTGTTCGATTGGTAAAATTTGGTATAAAAAAAATTTCAGTTTTTATAACGTATAATAACAATAATAAAGGGTCCGCCATCTAACGTTTTTTTTTCAACTAGTGCTTATTTCGTGAATGGTTACACTTAGCTCATGTCTGATTTGACAGATAATTAGTTTTTATCCTTCCGCTGAACGAATATGGTTGTGGCATACACTTGAACAACGCTGGGAAATATTGCGACATTACTTTGGTAATTACATTACTTGGTAATGTTGCAGAATGTGTGCGAAAATTACGTACGGATTTTGGAAGAAGAGAGCACCCGCCCAGCTGCGTATGTTCGTTATCTTGTGAAAAAAGTGAAAGAAACTGGCATCCTCATCGATAAACCAAAGCGTGAAAAGCCAAAAATAGTGCGTACACCCGAGAATATTGCTGCTGTGGCAGAAAGTGTGCGTGAAGCGCCATCATCATCAATTCACCGTCGTTATCAACAATTGAACATTTCGTAGACATCATTGAGACGAATTTTGCATAAAGACCTTGGTATGACGCCATACAAAGTCCAATTGGTTCAGGAGTTGAAGTCAACTGACCATCCAATGCGTTTTCGCTTCGCTAAGTGGGCCTGCGATCGACTTACAGAAGATGCCGATTTTGCCAAAAAAATCATCTTTCAGATGAAGCTCATTTTGATGCATGGCTACATGGCCATCCGAGGCAGCCATTGAATGAAATTATTTTCCATTATTAACCGGAAGGATTGTACTTTCAAATAAAAAAAGAAATTTGAGAAAATATTCAGTAGGTTTTTTTTTATAGCATTTTCAAAAAAAAAAAAGTTATTTGGCGGACCCTTTAGAAACAAATGCAAAAATTTAAAAAATCGCCAAAATTAAAAAAAAATCATTTAAAGTAGAAAAATTTGCGTTTCTTTAATTTTGGTGATTTTTTTTTAATTTTTTCGAATTTCGGCGTTTATTTGGGAATTTTTTAAATTTCTGCATTAAAAAATTAAATAAAAGACAAAATAAAATGTTTAAATTAAATAAAGATTAATTGTGTATTTCCAAACTAATCTAGTGTGGTCAAATTGCAAACAAATATACAGACAGGTAGCAAGACTAAAGCGAAAGTGAAAGACAAAGACCCATATCTTTGGTAGATGTTTATGTTTATGTTTCCTTTTTCTTATTGCAAAAAAAGGTTGTATATGTCATATTTTTACTTTTTTTATATTTTCGTTTCTATAATTATCTGCGGCATTTGCGTTTCTTTAAAATATAGCATCATTTAGACAACCATTGATGTAAGTAGAGGAAAGATGATTTTGTTTATGTTATACATAATTATTTGTATTTTGTTTTAGATATTGCGTTAACTCATGTTGTCAATGTGGGTGTATGGACGTTTTATAGTTTGTAACGCATTGTAAATTATTGAATCGCAAAACTATGTTTTATGATTTTCAGCAAATAAATTAACTAAAGTATAATTTTTCTACAAATTTTTTTGAGATTTTTTCAGTCTACTAATATTCAGCAAAAATTTTATTCATTTTTAGCTGGGGTTTTTTTAATTTCTAATCCATTAAGTGTTAGCAAAACTTTTGCTGAATCTTCTAATTTTGTTGCTAAAAATCAGCTCGCTGATTTTCAGAAGGGTGGAATCTGACACAGCAAAATTATTTCCTGACTTTACTAACTTTTTTTTTGAGTGTAAGTTTCATTTTGGCAATCTTGCTGATTTTTTTTGAAATGATCTCAAGTTTGTTGGATTGTGAGAGCTTTTTTTCCAAATATATTTCCTTGTAACAATTAATAGCGTCGGCTACATTTCTTGACACTTTTAAACTGCAATCATTGTCCGGATCATTATTTTGAAATGCTTGCGATATCAACTGCATCGCTTCAGATATTAGCCGTGGTAAGCTTTTTGTGTTATGCTTCGCATTGTTTCTGTTAAACAAAATCGGATTTCGAATCATATTTCGAACGCCATGCAAGAAAAACTGAAATATAGACGACGCAACTTCGAAGTCACAGCAAATTTTTAAACTACTCAACTTCGAAACGACGAAAATTGAAGCGACGCAAACCGAGATATTAGTGAAACTGAATTTAAAACATATGCGACTAATATAGATTTTCTTATATACACTCACAATATTTTTTCCATAAAGACTACTGAATATGCACATTAAATTAACTGAAAATCAGTTAAAAACAGGACTACTTACTTTTCGTTTAAGACAATTGTATTTTTTAGTTATTTTTAACTGTTGAAAAATTTATTGGCAAAATCCATAAAAACAATAGATTTTTTTCGTTTATTTCAATACTCAATATAATAAAACAACTTTTTGTTGAATAGAAAATTTTAACTGAATATTTTAACCATTACGGAAAGTCCGTTTTTTTTGTTTTTTTTTTTTTTTTGTTGAATAACAGACAGAACGTTAAAAATATATTTCTTTGGTAATTTAACTGTATATTCTATTGAAACAACTTTACCGATTAAACTTTTAAATAACTGTCGAGTTTTTATGGAAAAGTTCTTGTGAGTGTATGTACATTAGAGCGTCATTTTTTTCCAATTTTCGATTTTTAGTAATTATTGTTGCAATTAGAACAAAATTCTAACTAAATATATGAAAATATAGAAAGTCTGAAAAAACAATTTTGTATTTTTAATACAAAAATTAAAACATTTTAAACATTTTTAATTCATTTTGACAAGCTAAGCACGAAACTGACTAACGGTTTTCGAGATATTGTGACTTGATTTTTACTGAAAATTTAGTTTTTTAATTCATTCTACAAATTTTAAAAAAACTATACCAATATTATTTTTGCAATAAGTAGACAAAACTACGTTTAATTTGATCATAATTATGTCGATATTGATTGAAATTTACCTGCAAATATCTCGGGAAAAATAGAAAATGTACATAGTAAAAATTGTTATGCTTTTCAATTTCATATATGTACATGATTGTTGACTTAATATTTACTTTAACTTTGATTTTCATTAATTAATGTTTTGATTGTTGTAGCAGTAGGTCCACTAGTTTGTGGTGCAAAATTTTTAAAAAAATGGGTAACTTAACCCATGACGACCTGCTCTCAAAGCTGGTCGCCATGGTGACCGAAATTGAAAAAATCGTTAATATTTTAAAAAATCGCCTAAATTAAAAATAGACAAAATTGAAAAAAATAGCTTAAATTAAAAACAATCATTCAGTTTTAAAAATCAGCTAAATAAAATTTAAAACCTACATATCTGGAAAAAAAATTTTTAATTTTTTTAATTTCAGCGATTTTATTTTTAAATTTAGCGATTTTTTTAAATTTAGTGATTTTCTTTTTCTTTTTAGTGAATTTTTTTCCATTTTGGCAATTTTTTTTTTATAATCGTAGCGATTTTTTTCAAATTTAGCCATTTCGACATTTTATTGATAATATTTTTTTTTTGTGTGAAGTCAAAACAGTTTCCTCGAATCGAAGTGAAAGTAATTTATATCGTGTTATAAATTAAAACTTTATTTATTTTAATTTTAAAAATTAATATTATTCAATTCATGTAGCCATAGTCTACTATTTTTGCACAAAATCATTTATACAGAACAGCCAAGTTAACTCTTCTCGAAAATAAAATTTAGTGGGTTACCCCGTGGCAAAAGAATTATCCAGAAAAAACATAAAACTTTAATGTCAAAGAGACAATTATTCAGATAGTAACAAACTCCCCTACAGAATTCAAACCATAAGCAATGCATTGCAGTTTAAAAAGGAGTTACAAAATCTTTTAATTTGTCATAAACTCGTAAAACTTTGTCATAATCAAATTGGGTTTCTTAACTGTAATTACACTAATTTTATTTCATTTAATTAATTAATTCTTAAAAATATAATTTTGTTTTTCTATTTAATTTTTTTTTTTTTTTGTTTTCTTAAAATTGTATTATTTAAATATCCATTCAAAATGTATATACACTACTAGCACTGTCATTTATAAGATATCAATCTTGTTGTGCTAGTTTATAACTAATTTCAAATAAATAAATAAATAAATAAAATAAAAATAAATAAATAATATTGAATATTAAATAGGAGGTGAACATCTTGATTTTCGGCATTTCGCTAAATATTGCATTTGATAATATTGCATTCATTGCACCTTAAAACATATGCATTTGAATACTAGACATTGTCTAAAATTTTATATCAACAGGGTAAAGCCTTGCAAGTTGGGTCATATCCGAAAGAATACATATTGAAAATTTCACCTTGCAATCCCCCCCTGAGATTGGTCAGGCCGCCAAGGGGGAGACTTTCCCGTTATTGTCCCTCAACGTATGCATTTCCAAAAATCCCGTCTTAGCGGTCTTCTACGCTCGATGGTGGACATTCCTACCAAATTGCAAGTTCCTAGCTTCAGCGGTATAGGCTGGGCAATTTTGAGTCAGTCAGGCAATGAGAGAGTGAATGAGTAACGTTAATATTTTATACATATAGATTAGGCTGCTTTAAAAAAAAAAAAACAAATTATCTAATTTCGAAGGGGACAAAAATGGGTTAGATTAAGATTCATGAAAAAAATATTCTCTAATTTTCTCACAATTTTCAAAAAATATTTAGGGGTCATATCTACATAAAAGTAGATTATTTTTCTAAAAACAAATTAATATATTTTTTTTTTTTTTGAATTACATTTAACCTTGACAACTCAGGAAAAGAGTATTTAGTTTATACAGGGTGGCGCAAAAGTAATCCTCCTATCAGAAAATGCTATAAATTTTGTGATTGACCCCTAATGTCAGTTCTGTTTTGACATTTGTGTAGTAAGCACATGCGAAATAACGTTAATAAACAATGTTACGCTACACTGCTCCAGAACGCGGAATATTGGTGACTATTTATTTGACCAATAATCGGTCGGTGACTTTGGCACAACGTGAATTTCGTCGCAGAATTCCCGGCCGTCCAACGCCTACTGGTGAAACACTGCGACGTTTAGCCGCTCGCCTCGAAGAGACTGGCACAACACGAGATGCTGCCAGGCGTGGCAGACCCCGGAGTAGCCGTTCTGCAGAGAATATTGCTGCTGTAGCCGAGGATGTCATGGAAGCGCCGTCGACATCGACCAGACGACGTGCCATGCAAATGGGTATCAGTCGACGGTCTTTACAGCGAATTTTGGTACAAGATTTGAAGATGTTTCCGTACAAAGTCCAGACGGTGCATCAGCTGTTAGCTACTGACCGCCAATCGCGTGTAACATACGCTCAAGCCATCCTTAATCACCACCAAGAGGAAGATGATTTTTCATCAAAAATAATCATGAGTGATGAGGCCCATTTCCATCTTAGCGGGTACGTAATAAGCAAAATTTTACGCTTCTGGGGCACTGAAAATCCGCGTGTAACCCACGAAGAGCCATTACCCGCTCAAAGTCACTGTATGGTGTGCTGTTCGCTGCTGGAGGAGTCATCGGACCTTTTTTCTTCGAAGACGTCGCGGGCAAAACGGTTACTGTGAATGGTGAGCGCTACAGAGCAATGATCAACGAGTTCTTTTTGCCGCAACTTGATGAATTGGATTGAAAAACATGTTGTTCCAACAGGACGGTGCAACGGCACACACTGCACGTGCCACAACCGATATGCTGAAGGATGCATTTCCCGGGCGCTGGCCAGCAAGATCGCCTGATTTGACCGCTCCAGACTTCTTTTTGTGGGGCTTTTGAAGTCGCAGGCTTATGTCAACAAGCCTCAGACTCTTGCAGCTCTTTAAAGACAATATCCGTCAAGAATGTGAGGACCTATCGCC
>CM037854.1:164356371-164374371 GCA_021234595.1 Delia radicum
AGGTAGCCTCTCAGGTGACACACAATCCGGAAAGTGTGAATTCAGTAAGAGTTCACAGGTCTCCTGTCCGGTCTCTTCAGGGTACTAAGTCCGTTCGTATGATCTTGTGAAAGAGCCTTCTGAAGCCTAACCGCTTCGGGAGATCTGAGATCTTCTCGCAGTAGCTACGCCACGTTGCCCTCTTAGATCTACGGAGTTCCTTATTGTACCCAGTTAGAGCCGCCTTGTAGGCCCAGTTTGCCTGTCTCCTTGGCCCTATTGAATAGTCTTCTCGCCTCGGTTCTGAGTTTCCCAAGTTTGTCGTTCCACCATGGAACATCACGCTTGGTTTTCCTTGCCCCCATTGGGCAGCTCAACTCATAGGCGGAAATTAGATTACACTGAATATCAGTCGCCTCCTGATCGATTTGTGTCGTGCTCAAATAAGCCCCCTCGAGCAGTTAGCGGAGTCTTCAACATAATACCGAAAAAGATCCCAATCTGTCCTCCTGGGATTACGGAAGGACTGGATAGTACCCAAAGAACCCGCAATGTTGAAGACCAGGTGTTGGTGTCCGACATTGAAACTTCCGAAGATACGTGCCAGTCAGAGATGGCGAAGGAAAGATTAGAGCTAGTAAGTGTGAGGTCTAAAACCTCCGATCTAACTACGTTCCTGAAAGTGGGTTCGTCACCTCTATTCGCTATATTTATGTTATTACTACTAATAAACTCTAGCAGGTACTCACCTCGCTTGTTGTTACCTGTACTTCCCCAAGTAATGTGATGAGCATTGGCATCACAGCAGATGATCCATCCAAGATTTCTGGAGTTGCAGAAGTCCACAAGAGCTCTCACTTCAGATGTTGGCGCCTCATCTACATCTCCCGGCAGGTACGCGGATGCAAGTACCACCTCATGCTCACCAGATAGGGAGGGCACCCTAGCCCGTATGGCAAACAAATCCCCTAAGATAAACTCTGAGATGGGAAGAATGGTTAAATTGTTTCTAACAAATATGGCCGTTCTAGGCCTCTCATGTTGATTGTTATATATGAGTCTACCTTGTTTTGAGTTGAGCCCTTTTATTGCTCCGGCATGCACCCATGGTTCCTGGATAAAAATACGTCCAGGTCGTCTGAGGTAACCTTCTAATTGCCACATCTGAAGCCGCTTTGGCATGGTAAAGGTTCACCTGTAAGCACTTAATGTAACTAACATAACATATGTAAGCAACTAACATAACATATGTTTTTTACTGTTCAAAAAATTAACTACAATTGTATTATAATAACACAGGCCTAGAATGATTTGGTGCCGCTAAAAATAAAACAGATTCAAGTACGTTCGGTACCCTGATAAAAAATTAATACTTACTTTTTTAATGCTACGTGTAGTTTTCGAGCATTCATCTCTATATTAAAGTAATCAACGTATGTCTTCTTCACTGCATCTGTTATAGGTTTTCTAAACTTTTTACTACATATTCACCACAAATATAACAAAATGTATTTGGATTATTTACACAACCCTTCTCGACGACGGCATATATATTATCATTTAATCAAAGAAATTAATTGACTATAATGACTTAAGTATAATAAATATACATTTTTTTAGGTTATGACCGATCGATACAAACCTGAACGTAGCTTCGCGCGATTTTGACAGCTAACCATGACGTCTTGCGGACTAATTAACCAAATTATACATAGAATTAGCGGCACCAAACAAAAAATTTTTTTTGTAGGCCTGTGTAATTGGTTCAGTCAGTGCAGTAAAAAATAATAAACATTAATTTGTTTATTTTTTTAAATAAAAAAAAAATTTGTATAAAAATAATGTAAAATCATAATACTGTAATTTAATGTGGTTTGTTTTTTAAATGAACTACAATTGTAGTCAAAATTAAATTTCTTCTACAAATGACTGTTTTTTTCACTTAAAAATAAAGATACTGTATTACAACTGAACAACGACAATGTTTACAGCAGAAGTTCCTGAGTATGTGCTTACTTTTTTCCATGGTTGGCAAAACTCGACCTTTTCATTACAATGTGGCCTGCCATGGCCACACCAATGCTGTTAAGAACGTTTTAAGCTACGATTCCAATAGTGACATGTGTCTTTATAGGGTTTATTTCAAAATTCTACCCATTAAATTTTGTTACATCAACCAAATAACGTTAAATCGTCGTTTCGGTATTTTAGCGTTATTTTGACTTGTAACGTAGTTCAAGATATTTCAAAATTAACAAAATAAACCCGTTTACATAAGAAGAAACTGTCTTTAATGGAATCGCTTTTTTTAAATTTCCATTCCGCTATTAGTGTTACTGTGATAGCCAATTGAATGCCAACCTTCTGCTTTTTTTAATATTTATATTTTTATAAAATTTAATTAGTGTAAGATTGAAATAAAAATAAAATATTTTTTAAATCAAAAAAAAAAACATCCAAGTTTTTGCGAAAGAAACATCGAGTTCGAATATTCTCATTTATAAATCCAAAAATAAATCCGGTGCTTAAAAAACAGGCCTAATAATAATATAAATAAAGTGTTCCAAAGTGAAACTTCAGATATTCACAATTTATATTTGAAAATGGAAAAACATGCAGTAATAAACAATATTTAAATAAATAATATATAATAATAAATAAATAATAAATAATTGTTAGCAATATTAAAAACCAACCCAAAAATGGAAAATATGAAATAATCAAAAATTTCATAATTTATTTTATTAGACTATGTCATCACATGTAATGCAATTTCAAACTTAATTCGCTAATGGAAGTCCAAATTTAATAATTAAAGAAAATAACATTGTTAAAGAACTATGTAAGAGAAATTTAAGACTTAAAAATTGTGCTACTGAAGTGGTTGTTTACAGAATTATGTAGAAGGAATTAACAGTTAAAGGTGGTAAAGTGCTATCGTTATAAAATATCATGATTTTCGAAGTTTAAATTACAGAAAAGTGTAAAAAATCATATTATATTACACCGATAGTACATGAGCACTTGAAATGTGAATTACATTAATATTCTTTTTTTTTATTAAAACTTTATCCCACTTGTAACAAATATTTTCTGTTTTGACGATTTTTTGACAACATACCTGGCAACATTGCTCGCACAAAATGTGTAAATACTTCAACAAAATATGAATATATATTTTAAAGAGAGACAAAGGAAAATAATAATTGTGTATATGTATGTATATGTAGTTTAATAGGCTACTAATTTTTTCTACTAATTTCATTTAAATTTAGTAAGTTTTTTTTTTGCTGATTTTAGTAAATCGCTTTTGAATTGCATTTTACAAGAATTTTACTAAAATTTAGTAGTTTCTACGCTTCAGCAGACATGTGTTGCTAAATTTAGCGAAAACTACCGCAAGGCTCAAGATAGTTAAATTATTAACTGATATTTTTGTAAAACAATTACTGACAAAAGACTTTTCGCAACGATCGCTAAGCGCCCCAAACAGTTATTTATCTTAAATGCCACGGTTACCCAGTGGATGCAAGTTTTTGAACTTTTGTATCATTGGCAATTTCTCACTGGGTATATATGTACCTTATGAGTATTACGAATTAATAAATTATATTATACCAGCAAAAACTAATAATTAAACAAACAAGGAAAATTGTTTTTTGTTTGTTTTACTTAATATTACTATACACTAGGGTTATAACTGTTTGCTTTTTGGAAATATCAAAAGCTACATGGCACAGCTGAGTAGGCTTGAAAAAATATTAAGAAGCGGTCGTTAGAAAAGTTCCGGCACCAACCGCAATGAAGTTTTGATTAAAATTTTTTTCTTTTATTTTTTAAAAAAATGTTAAGCAACATTCACACTATATTGCAAAACAAGCTCTTAATTCTATTCCAAGCTCTTTATTCTATTTAACAATTCTTTATTCTTTTCCAATCGTTTTGGCAAAACACGTGTTTTGTATTCTAGAGTGAATTCCGTATAACAATTTACTTTAAATTACATAGTTTTTATTTTATAGTCTTATAAAGCGTGTTTTTTTATAGCGGTATAGAACATTGAAATGGAATATAACAAAGGTGAATTTTGTAAATTGACATGAAATTTACTTTATTCGAAAGATAATCTTCTGGCATTATAATTTAAATATGACTTCTGGCATATGACCGCAACGGTTGGCTCGGACGTAGTCTAATCTGGAGGTATACTTTTCGATGATTTTTGCAAACATTTGTGGCCGTATATTGGCAATAACGCAGCGAATGTTGTCCACCAACTGTTCAATCGTTTCGGGCTTATCGGCGTAGACTAGTGACTTCACATATCCCCACAGAAAACAGTCCAGCGGCGATAAATCGCACTATCTTGGAGGCCAAATCACGGGTCCGAAACGTGGAACTATGCGATTACCTAACGTTTCCTTCAATAAATCAATTGTGACACGAGCTGTGTGACATGTTGCTCCATCTTGTTGAAACCACAGCTAATGCACATCATTGTTGTTCTATTGGTGTAGGAAAAAATCAGTAATATTGGCTCTATAGCGGTCACCATTGACGGATAGGCTGATTGGGGTCTTCCTCTACGCTACGCTCTACAGCAGCAATGACTTCTTTTGTACGCACTGTACGGCGTCTCTGTGGATGCATATTATCATTTAGAGTAACGTGGAGCGAAAACGTTCCCTATTTAATCGAATTAATTGCTCTGATGAACGATATGTTGACCGTAAAATGGACGTAGTGCGCGATATGTATTTCGAACAGAACCATGATTTTCAAAATAAATTTGCACAATTGGGAAGCGTTGGTTAGGCGTCAGTCTATTCATGTTGAAATGGCAAACCAAACTAAACATAAATTACTTGCCAGCTGTTAAAAAAGTGTTCTACACCTGTATAAAAACAACCTTATGTATGAAAACTGAGTAAAAACTGCAAACTTTAATGCAAATTACGAAAAAATCTGGAGCATAAGTGAAAAAACTAGTGACTCTGTACTCCTGGAGATAGATTCAAATTGGTACGGTGAAATCAATCGCAGAAAGACGAACAGTAGAACCTACCTGAACCTTAAGCAAAACATTAACCTAAGCAAGCAGGATTTTATTAAATTCATTAGATTCAGATTAGGGCATACTAGTCTTACAATACAGTGCCGGACAAAAGTATTCACACAGCAGCAAACTTTATTTTAATCTTTTATATTTTTTAAATGAAAGCTATTAGCAGTATAAGGTATTCAACAAAATTGTTTATTAACTTATTAAAATTTAAATACAACAAAAAACTAACACTAAGCATGTTGTATTTAAAAGAAAATTAAAAAAAGGTGTGTTACGAGAAATTGGTCCATTCTATGCCAAGAAGATTAAAAGAAGTCATAGCACAGAAAGGCTACTCCACAAAGTATTAAATCATGTGAAATTTTATTTTTTTGTACAAACATTTGAAGCTGTGTGAATACTTTTGTCGGCCTAAAATAATACTTTGAATTACATATTTAGTTTTTTCTTATAATATAACATACTAAGAATAATTTTTTGGTTGTATTTTAATAATTATAAGTTAATAATTTGTTGAAACCATATCTGGCTAGTGGGTTTCATTTTAAAAAATATTAAAGATTAAAAATAAAGTTTGCTGCTGTGTGAATACTTTTGTCCGACACTGTAGACACATTATCGAACATACTTCTAACACGTGTCCATTTTGCAATTCGGAACAGATATCAGTCGAACACATTTTTATGCTCCTACATAACTTTTGAAGATTATACATTTATATTTTCCTTCATACGTATATTCCTTATATATAATACTCAAAACTGCATACAATGGCTGAAGGCCAGTGTTGCCATTGCTTAGTATATTGTATCTTAAGCTTAAAACATAAGTTAAGATAACCAATAAATAAATAAAAATAACTGTGTACATAATAAATCAAGAAGATTTTATACAAAACCCAATGAATTTTTAACCAAATTGTTCAACCCTTATACGTGAGATTGGGTAGCTAAAACAAATATGGGTCCATTTTTTTGCTCCTTTAAAACATCCAAATTCATTAAAATCCTCGAGTTCTGGTCGGGATATCTAACTTGTGAGTGTAATCTGTATATAATTTTACCATAAGGGAAAAAAAGTCTATAACTATGCTGTTATTACGGGAAATTTATCTATGTTGAGCGTTGTGGTATTTTTTGTTCAATTTAGCAAAACATATCTGCTGAACTATAGTATCAATGAAATTAGTAGAAATATTAGTAGCCACTTCTAAATTTTAGTACAATTGTTAAAACATGCAATTTAACCCGTCGCGGATCCCGCTTTAAGAGTTGCAAATATCCAAAAAGGGTTTTCGGTAAAACGCTCTAATGACCACGTTTCTGGATTTGAAATGTTATTTTTCTCGCAAATAACAGTAATTGGTTTAAACAAATTTTGAGCTCATGATTCAAAAAAAAAAAAAAAAAACCTCGATATTTTTAACCACTTACAAGCTTGAAGCGATTATAGTGGTCTAAAGTTCGAGTGATATAACTACATGAAATTCTAGAATTTAATATAATTTCTGCAATGACACTGGACGAACAATTTTTGACATAATAATTTTGGTGAGGCTCGAAAAAGTACAATTATTCCGTCGGCTTGGTACAAAATTCAAAAGCCCATTTTTCATCCCTGCTTTATTTATATAATTATTAGACCTGTTTTTTAAAGCACCTGATTTTATTGTGTTTGTTTTATTCAACCTTTTCAATATTTTATAAAAAAACTCCATTGCTTTTTATATTTATAAATAATTTTTTTTTATCTTCAATCTTTCACTGATAAAATTTTTATACAATTTAAAAGAGGTCAAAAATTAAATTAATGTTAACCTTACATGAATTTATAAAATATTTTTTTCCAAAACTTTATTTCACATCATATTAGCAAATAAATGTTAGATCTCTATAAAAAATAAAGTTTTTAATATTACCGAAATAATAAAATTTAATAATAGAACCAGTGATTATTTAAGAATGGCAACTAAATATGTTTCGGCTTACATACCAAACTTTTGTCAAAAGATCGTCATTTTCGAAGCAAAAAATCGTCCAATCGTCATTTAGTTATTTTGGGTACTAAAAAATCGTCAAATTGACGATAAATCACCATACAACACTGAATATAATTTTGAAGTTAAATTTTTTTTTTTAATAAAATTGTAACTATTTTTTTAAAAAAGGTGATGCAAACTAGATGCAAAACTTTGAAACAATAAATTTGATTTTAACAAAGCGACTAAATTTATAAAAAAAATTGAAACAAATCCAAAAATAATTTTTTTTGGCATAGTCCCTACGTTTGAGATACTTTTTTTTCGTTATTCCCCCAAAAAATAATAGCGGTATCTATATAGCCTTGTCAGTCTGTCTGTTGACAACGCCGATTACTCCGACCGCCAGGTGCTAGTCTTCAGTCAAATCGTTTTCTGATATTATGAGCAGTGCAAATGAGCTAAATCGGTTACGGGTTTAAAAGTTATGAAGGAAAATGTGTATAAAATATTCATTTGTTTTCCTATTTTATCATTCATCATTAGGCTTGCCAGATAGTCTTTTTCGCTATCCCCAACAAATCAAAACATCCCAAATTATAAAAAGATTGAACAAAATAGTGAGTTATAAATAAATTTGATTTGACTGCATTAACCAGAGTTGAGAGACACTTTTATCGATATCAGATAAAAAAAACCAGGAACAAAATCCCCAAATTCAACAATTTAAATTCTTACCTTTTTGTTTCGTACATTTGTTTTCCTTATTCTCATTCTCAACCTTTAATAAATTTGCAAAGAAACACTCTAATTACATCTACTAAAACCTCCATTAAATTTAAAGGACATTCACTTTCAGAACTTTTTTATTTAAAACATATCAGGTGCATACTACATCTTAAAATCTTCTGATTATATGCATTTTTTTCCTTACAAACCCAAATTTTGATTTGATACATACAAAATAATCTAAATTGAAGTATTTATGTGTAAAAACCAATCGAATATTAGAAAATTTTTTAAGGTTCTTATTCTAGGAGTCGTAAACGAGAATTCATCTTCGAAGAACGTTTCTAAAAAGTAGCACAAACTAAATATATTTTGAACCATTTTGTGAATAAGCGTATATAGATTTTTTTTTAATTTTTGAGTCCAGAAAGATTGTGTTTGGATTAACCACCTTTGAACAAATTTTTTTAACATTTGGTAAAATATTTTTAACTTATTCGGATTAATTTAATTTTTGTTTTGGTAGATAATCCAGAAAAACTCATGGCAAAAAAAGAAAATATTTATTTTTAAATTTAAATAAACTTCTAAAATAAAATAGATAACCTATGACTATACGCATGTTTTTTTCTTTATCTTACAACGTACATTACTCCGGGCTAAAATTTGCTAAAGTTACAAAAGTCCAACGGATCTTTTACAATTAAAATTTTGATTCGTACCGATCGGATCAGTAGTTAGAAGTTCTATATTTATTACCATTATTTTCTTCAAATACAACACTGTGCAACGTTTGGTATTACTGACTGCTCATTAGGAATACCAAATTCCATGTTTAAAAGTTTTTATGCTATAATTCACAAAGTACACAGACAGGAATCAGCCGATGAATCCAAAATGGTAGTAAGGAAAATGAGTAAAATGAATTGTCAAAATAATAGTGAAAATAATACAGAAAGTGATAGATATATACAAAAAATTCTCCATACAATATATATGGGGGTTTCTGTTTCCCATCTCACTCCGGAAATTACTTTAAATGCGTCATTAGTTGTTACTTTCTGTTGCCGTTCTGTTCTGTAGGTAATATTTTGTAATTACACTGGTTTTCTAAGTTTAGCAAGTTCAGAAAAAATATAAATTATATCAAATGATTTTTGGCGTACCACGTTACCAACAAAGGTCCAAAATGCACCGAAAAAGTACAATTCATTTACCGTACCTGAAAAAAGTGAAACTTAGAAATTCACAATTTATATTTCAAAATGGCAAAACAATTTTTTTAGCACCAATTAAATTTTAAAAAAAATGTAAAAAAATGTTCTAAAAACATAACAGAAACTAAATTTAGCTATACCCCATAAATTTAGAAAAAATAAATCCGGTTTGGATTGAGTTTTATTTTAATTCTAGTATTTGCATTTTTGCAAAATTGTATTTCACATCATATTAGCAAATAAAGGCTAGCTTTCGATAAAAAAAAACAATGTTTTTTTTTTAATTTTTAACGAAATAATATAAATTTTATAATAGATCCGGCGATCTTATGAGAATGATAAATAAATAGGTATTGCTGACATATTAATAAACTATTGTCAAAATATCGTCATTTTGGAAGCAAAAATCGTTCTATAGTCATTTAGTTATTTGGGGTATTAAATATCGTCAAAATGACGATAAAGCGTCAAATGCATACGAATGCATGCATACATACCATATATAAAAAACTACATACATACAGGGTGGCTGATGAATATTGATACATTAAGCAAATCAAATAACTTTTTTTTTCAATACATACATATAAATATTTTTTATTTTTTCATTTGAAAAGCAATACATTTTTATTAAGTATTTTTATTATAATTTAATTAAAATGACTTCCACGAACGATGACGTCAAATGCAATCGAAATTCCGTGCAAAGTCTACTGCGTTCAATTTGCTGTTATTTGATTTTTTAAAGTAAAGAAATGAAAATCCTTACGCAGAACTGTCCGTATTGACTGTCTGGTGATACATATTTGAGCAAAATTAATTCCTTGTCGAAACTCTAGAATTGACTTGTATTGCAGCAACTACAGAAAAAAAGTTATTACGTTTTTTTTTTTGTAGTGGCATTCATCAGCCAACACGTATTACAAAACAATAAAACAACAACAATATTTGGTGGGTTTTTTCCCAGATTTTTTTTTAAAGAATTACAAACATTTGACAAAGTGAATACAGTAGATATCGGATATAAGAAACTCAAAAAAGCCAGAGATTCTTTCTTATATGCGATTTTTTTCTTATATGGAAATATCGGATATAAGAAAGTTGTTTCTTATACGAATATAATCTCTAAATTAAAATGTTTACATGAAAAAGTAAAAAAAAGTTTTAAAGAAAACATTTTATTAAACAAAACAATTCAGTATATAAAAAAACAAAATAACAAATATGCAGGTGCTTGTGCAAATTTAAATCTAACTGACACTAATAGAAACATATGATTTTCTATTGTCGATTTACTTGAATAAACGTCACTACATTGCTAGGTCTATCAAAAAAACAGAGTAGTATTTGGAAGATGACAAAGCCAATTGTGACAATTTTTTTGTTGTTATTTTGTTTTTTCTTTGATATTTTAAATTTTGAATCTCGCTCCTAGACGAGGACAAGAAATTCTCATTGAGTTTGTGATTTAACATAACAAATATCTCTAGAAATTCTAATAACAAAGTCCCCTGAAGATTTCCTTGGGCAGGAATGAAATCCGGATAGGGACACGCCTACATCAGATTGCTTTCACAATTTGTTAAATAAGTTTTGGGACTTTAGCACGTTTAATTACTATAAAATAAAATCAGTTCACAGTTTGACAACAATCTTAAATACTTTCTTATATGAAACCATTTCAAATACGTTTGTCAGCTTTGGTGTTTGACAAACATTTCTTATATCAGTGTTTTTCTTATACGTGTTTTTCTTATATGAAGCAATTTTTACACTGAGAAGATGCAAATAGGCTCGGTGTTTTTGCTAATCTTTCTTATATGCGATTTGTTCTTATATGAGATGTGCTTATATCCGATATCTACTGTATACCCTCCGCACTATGGGATGGATGGTTTTAAAAACACGCTTGCGGAGACATACATAATGAAATAATTATTAAATAATTTATTAATATTTAATCATTTAACATATATTTTTGACTAAATTAACCCTTAGATGCTTGTGTTAACAAAACACAACATATTTTAAAGTTTTTTCAACTACGGGTCTTTTTGACACTAAGAGCATCTAAGGGTTAATTTAGTCCAAAATATATGTTAAATGATTAAAGTACTGACGACAGTATGTCAAAGTCGTAAGTTCTTATTTTATTTACAGTTCTTTTTATTTAAAAGTTATTAAAAACTTAAAATATAAAATTTTATATTTATTATTATAATTTGTAAACCACTTATTTTGAAAATAAAAATAAAGAACAATTAACTAACTAAAAAAAAAGTACTAGTTTTAGCCAGGATTGTAAAAAAAAAAGAATTTAAATACTTTTTGTTCAAATATATATAAATTATCGCAGTAACTTCTTTGACTTTAATGCGGCTCGGTAAGGGTTAACGTTGTTTAATATGTCCAAAACTTTTGGCACAGAATCTTCAAATATTGTGTTATCATATTTTACATCACGTTTATTAAAATTCAAAAGTAGTAAGAAAATCTTCAACGTTTTTTGTAATTGAAATATATTATTGTGGGGTCTCTTGGGGAATCTGGCCCGCATGGGTTAATGATGTCCGAAATTTTTTATTTTCAACCTTAATTCATGATGATAAAAAAACAACAAACGGTACAAAGTAGCTAATTTTCGATTTTAAATATTTTATGACAACAAATAAGCCCAAAAATCGTGCCCTACCCAAGTGTGCCAGGGGATATTTTTAAAAATTTTTTATTTTCGATCTCTAACATGTTTTAAACACGTCACTGGATTCCAAATCTCAATCGCTGAACGGATACAAAACCTTTAGAGCTGATAGGAAAACTCATGCAGGTGGCGTTGCTATTTTCGTAAGGAATAAAATCAATTGTAAACTAGTTTGCACATCTGTCACAGAGCCAATCAATCCGATTAATGGAACTAAACCAAAAAAGGTCGTTGAATTTTTATTTATTGAGATTTTGTCACTGGGTAGAAAACTTATTTAGGTTCCGTGTATAGGCCAAATCGTCGTATCAATATGGATATATTCTTTCATAAACTGGGCTCCTTATCAATGACATGCGATGATTTAATAGTATGTGGTGATATAAACTCTAACTTGCTTATAGATGAAACTCTAATGGCTGATATGTTAGAAATCGGACTTAAACCTACCAACACCGAACAACCAACACACTTCACAGATACTAGCAGCACCCTTTTAGATGTTTTCTTCGTTGGCAGTACTTCACGTGTACAATTGTATGATCAAATACCTGCGCCTGCTTTCTCGAAACATGATTTAATATTTCTTACCTATGATTTTAATTTGAATGTTGAAGTGGAAACATATACATATAGAGATTTCAAAAACATTAATATGGAACTCTTAAACGATGAATTTTCACATATTAATTGGGATGCGGTTTATTCAATGACGTCGGCTGATTCTAAATTATCGTTTTTGGAATCCAGCACTACACACCTCTACAATCTAACAGTACCCGAAAAAACTAAATGCATAACGAATAAGACAAGACCATGGTACACGTCTGAAATTAAGGCTTTAACTGAGAGTAGAGATCGGGCTTTTATGAGTTGGAAACGCTTCAAAACCACCATATTACGTGAAGAATTTCGAAAGGCTAGACGTAAGGTAATAACTTGATAACGAAAACAAAATCCGAATATTACACCAATAGATTCTCTAATGCGGTCAACTCTAAGCAAACATGGAGGACGATTAAAGAAATTGGTGTTGGGAAATCCGTAAAAAAGGCCAATAATGCTATCAACGTAGATAAGATCAATGAAACTTTCACCAACTTACCTGTAGTACCACCTGATCCAAATTTTTACAAATTTAGTAGCAATAGCAATGTAAATAACTTCTCTCAGTTTGAATTCAAGTGTGTAAGCCAAATTGAGGTTTTTAACTGTTGTTTGAGCATAAAATCTAATGCTGTTGGACCAGATAATGTTCATCCTAAATTCTTAAAAATTCTTCTTTCCTAAGCTCTTTCCTTATTTAACAGATCTCCTTAATACAGTTATTACTACCAGCTCATTTCCCCTTAGCTGGAAGCACTCCAAGATATTACCCGTACCGAAGGCAAACTCTGAGTTTAGACCTATAGCAATCTTGCCATATGTCTCTAAAGTTTTAGAAAGACTACTGCACCAACAGATGAACAATTACCTAAACAGATATAACCTACTGACAGGAAAGCAATCTGGATTTCGGCCAAAACACAGCTGTGTTTCTGCCCTGTTGAATGTTTCCGAGGACCTTAGACAAAATATTGATAACGATGAAATAACTTTCCTTGTTTTACTGGACCACTCTAAAGCCTTCGATACGGTAGATCACCATATTCTATGCGAAAAGATGAAATATATGTTTAATTTTTCTGAAACTTCAGTAAAATTATTAAGGTCATATCTTTCTGGCCGCACGCAATCCGTATATATTGAAAATTCTATTTCTAAAAAACTTTCTGTGACAAGAGGGGTACCCCAAGGAATCTATTCTTGGCCCTCTTCTTTTCTCAATGTATGCAAATGATCTACCTATCCAATTAGACAACTGCAACGTGCATATGTATGCGGATGACGTCCAGCTCTACCTTGGCACCTCAATAGGTAAACTTGATGAGTCACTAAATAAACTAAACATGGATTTAAATCAGATCTACAGGTGGGCGACAGCCAATGGCCTTTGTCTAAACCCTAAGAAGTCTAAATGTCTATTAATTTACAAGAAAACTTTGAATTTCACAAGAGACTTGGATATCTCGTTGAATGGCCAAAAAATTGATATTGTCAAATCTGTCAAAAACCTAGGAATTATTTTTAATGAAACCCTTACCTGGTCAAATCACGTTAACAGCATCGTAGGCAAAACGCACTCAATGCTACGGAACCTTTGGGTAACTAGATCGTTTACTTCTTTTAATACCAGGAAACTCATTGCCAATTCATATCTTATGCCCAGCTTAATCTATGGATGTGAAATTTTTGCAAATTGTGACTCTATCAGTAAACGCAAATTGAATGTAGCTTATAATAATATCACTAGATACGTCTTTGGACTTAGCAAATATACTGAACTATCACCATACGCCTCGAAATTACACGGAACTACCTTTGACAACCTTATGAAAATCCGATGCATAACGTTTTTTCATAAAATTATATACGATCGTGAACCAAACTACCTATATCAACGTGTGAACTTTGCTAGATCGAATAGAGGTAGGCTAGTAAAATCTTTTAAATTTAAATACCTACTTTCAACATGGCAGTTTTTTGTTGCCGTGACACGTCTTTGGAATAGACTACCAATTAAACTTCAGGGTAACAGTAATGCAGTAATGTTTAAAAAGACCTTAAAATATACTTTAACAGCAATGCTTAGTGACTTTATTATGCAAATTATTATGATTTTTTTTCTCTTTCTTTTTTTTTTTCTTTCTTTTTTTTTTTTGATTTGATCCTATCTTTTTATTTTATTTTTTTTAATGTCATGGTTTTTAAACATTTTGAACTTAACATCTTTTATATGCTATTTGTTTTTATCTTATTTATTTTTCTAAATAAACATGTATAACGTAGTTTTGATTATTTTCTAACAATTGTTTTTATATACATATATATTATTTTCTTTATTTGTAACTCATGATTATTTTTATATCTAAATTACTGTTTTTAATGTTTTAATTAAACAATGTATTGTACAAATTAATTATGAGCACAGATATTTCTATGCTTAATTATAAGATTTCATCTTGTTGCATAGAAAAGGAAATAAATAAAATAAATAAAATAAATAAAAAAAAAAAAAAAATTTTTTAAAATTTGAAATGGAGATTTGAAAAACACCATAAAAATGTTGTCCGTTTTTGACATCACATTAGGACAGGTTAACGAAATCCAAAAAAAAACTTCCTCCACATCTCTTAAATTTGAGTCTTTTAAGAAAAAAAAAATATATTTCAGTAATCAATTTCAAAAATGTTTAAAATGTGTGCTCGAATTTCTCGGTCAAGTAATAATTGCCACCTTAGTGGTCTGGGGCATTATTTATTACTGGGCTAGTTTTTAACCGATTTTGTGTTTTTATACCTTTTTGAAAACATAATTGTATCTTCATTTCGATTAATTTACCTTCTTGAGTAAAAACTTTTACGACATTTAAAAAATTTGACAAAAACTAAAAAAGTAACTTTTTCGGCTTGTATTCCGTTTTCTAAACTTTAGGGCTGTTTCGGGTCGGGAGGGCATAGTCCGATTGAGCTTAAACTTTTACAATAGCATTTTTGCACTAAATGGCACAATCCTAGACCTGAGCACCTAAAATACCAAAGACCGATTTTATAAAACCACTCTACTAAAGATACATACATACCATTTATAAAAACCTACAGGGTGGCTGATGAATATTAAGAAAATCAAATAACTTTTTATCAATACATATAAATATTTTTTTATTCTTTCATTTGAAAAGCAATAAATTTTTATTAAGTATTTTTAATGGCTTTTAAAAAATAATTTAATTAAATTGACATCAACGCCCGATGATGTCAAATGCAAGCGAAATTCCATGCAAATTACAGAGAAAATTCCAAGCTAAGGGGCAAGTCTACTGTGTTAAATTTGCTTGTTATTTGATTTTTTAAAGGAAAGAAATGAAAATCCTTAAGCAGAACTGTTCGCATTGACTGTCTGGTGATACATATTTCAGCAAAACTATTCCTTGTCGTAACTCTAGAATTGACTTGAATTTCAGCAACTATAGCAAAAATTGTTTCTTGCATCCGAACTGAGGAATTTCGATTAAAAGACGTCCTAATGATTGTTCCACGATTGACAAAATAATTAACGAGCTCAATCCGCTCGGAGGAGTGCCGCCTAATGTGCCCCTTAAGTTGGTTTAGGCGGAAAACGCCAGCCTCCAAAGCATTGTAGTGGCGCACAATCAAAATGTTAGTTTCATTACCCCAATTGTTCATTTTCCTTAAATTGAAAGCCGAATCAATGAAACAAAAAAAAGGGAACCGATTAATAACTCAGAAAAAAAGTTATTACATTTTGTTTGTAGTGACTTTTATCAGGCACCCTGTAATAGAAAACAAAACAATAAACAACAACAATATTTTGTGTTTTTTGTACATGTTGATTATGACCATAGATGGTAACCTATTCGATGTGGTTGTCGGTAGAGTAACGCTATTTTCTTTTATTTCGCTAACGGTATTTTAACGGTCACGGTATTTTAGATATTTCGGTAACGTTAATTTAGGGAAAAATATTTTTCAGTTATTTTGGTAACGGCATTTTAAGGGTAACGTTATTTTAGTTATTCAGGTAATGTTAATGCACACCGATATTTTTAGCTCCATTATGCCCGAGTTTTTATGACTGGCTAGTTTATGATCATACTTTGGGAAAATATAACTATTTACAGAAGTTTTTTAGGGATAACGATAGTCAGTTGGAATTGGTTTGAATCGGAGACAGTATTTTAGCGATATGACTGCCATCCCTGATTGCGTATATTCTTGTGTATAAGCATTGAATGTACGTATGAATGTATGATGAAATAAATAGAATATTTTAAAATTTGCTTCAAAATTTTTAGAGGTCTTCTCACATTTTTACTCATAACGTTTGAACGCGTTAACCAATTTTGATCATTTTCACCACAAAACTGCTCATGATCTCAACAAACAATTTATTTAAAAATTAGCAACACCTCTTCTGTATTGGCGGAGTATTTTGTATTAACACAGACAGACGGATATGGCTATATCGACTTTTCTATTCATGCTGATCAAGATATATATATATATTGTTTATGGGGTCCCAGAATTTTTTTAAAAGAATTACAAACATTTGACAAAGTGAATATACCCTCCGCACTATGGGATAGAGGGTATTAATGGGATTAACTTCTAAATCAAGCACTAACCAGGTGATTAAACAATTTTTTTAATATTCTGGTTAACAGTTAATCTAACTTTTTATCTGACAACTATTTACAAACGACTCTGTTTTATACTACTTATTGTGTGCAACTCTGTGTTTTTATATAAATTTGATTGACAACGCTAAAAAACCATACCTACAAAGTCAGGTAAAAACTAACGTTAAGCGGCTGCCACAAAAAAAATTTGGCAGTGTCGACAAACAGTTTTGCTAACGCCGACATTTTCCTTCTTCTTCTGATGCCGGAACAATAATCTTTCAGCTGTAAATTTAATCAGAAAATGCATATTAAAAGGAGGAATATTAAGTAGGTGGATTTACTTTAATCAAGTAGATTAATTTCACAGTCTGAACTCACTATAACTTTAAAATTCTAAGGTCATATTCGGGAGCTGCGTATTAAAGTCTTCACCAAATGATAGGTCGTAGCCCCGATGCATCAACTTTCTCTAATTTTGTTGAACTGTGTTATTATAGTGTAAACGTGCATTGAAACAGAGAACAATGTAATATCGAATATATTGGAAAAAAACACGGGAATGCTTAATTTATTTTTATTAATATTATTATTAATTTTACATACACTCAGGAAATTAAGAAATGACTAAAAATTCAGTTAAAATGACTGGAAATGTAGTCCAAAAAGGCGATGATTATATTTGTCATAAAAATTACTAACCATGTAGTATTTTTAACTTTTGATAAACCAACTACAGTGGTAGTAAAACCGACTATTGAAAAGGTCAAGAAACAATTAACCCTAACGAATGCATAAACCATAAAAACGAGCAACCAAACAATAAAAACAATGAACATAAACGACTACATAAGTAAAAACAACTGCTTTTAACAGTTTTTTTTTTCGCGATTTTAAAAATATTTTTTAATAAAAAAAAATATTTTTTGTCTTAATTACAATAAAAACTTGTATTCCTACAACCTATTTCAAATTATATATTCTAATTATTATTTGCAAACTATGAACATACTGTGTAGGTAGTCGTTTATTAAAATACTAAAATAACTACTTAAAACAAATGTTACTGAAGTACAGTATTTTTGGTTAGTC
>CM037854.1:164374471-164417471 GCA_021234595.1 Delia radicum
TTCTACTAACGTTATTGGAAATGCATGAGATATTTGACACTTAGCATGAAGATATTGCTGACTTGGCAACAGTAAGTTGTACTGAAACATATGTTCTTTAATATGGGTGTAGAGAAAGCCGTTAAAATTAAATCTATATAACACTTATAATATTATATAGGTAATGACCGTGGCAAAGGGAATTGAAATATATTTTGCTACTGAAATGGAGTTACATTTATTTTTTTATTTCCTTACATTTTTGTCTAGATAAAACCAAACAACTGGCGGAATCAAATGTTACACATTTTCATTTTTGTTTCCTTAAAGAGCTACACTCACAATATTTTAACAGTACTGATTGTATGTTATTTAAAATTAATCAGTAAACTTTAATTTTTAAGGAATATACTTTTAATTTACAACGGAATATTTCTTTTAACTTATTTTTCTCATTTATAAAAAAACAACAGGTTTTATTTAATTTTAAATATTTTTTATTTTCCAAAAAACTCGATAATTAAAACAAAAGATTAATGATAGTAAAAATTAAAGGAAAACTATGGTTCTTTAGTAACTTGGGAGTTAATTCTCTGATAGTTAAAATAAAATAAAAGCGTCTATTTTTTACATATAAGCGGGTTTTATTTTATATAAATTTTATTTAAATTTTGACAGTAAAAATTAAAGAAAAACTCTTATTTTTACGGATTTTAAGGTAATTTTTAAATAGTTAAAAATGGATGAAAAATTTTGAAAGAAAAGTGAGTACACCGGTTTTTAACTATATCTTATATATATATATATATATATATATATATATATATATATATATATATATATATATATATATATATATATATATATATATATATATATATATATATATATATATATATATATCTTATATATTTTTTCAAACAAATTTTTATTTGCAGGAAAATAATACTAAAAACAGAAATTGCATGTTGCCTCAATTTTGTTAAACTGTGGTTAGGTATAAATTAGGGAAGCGCACGTGAGCAGAAAATTGTGAGTGGAAGTTAAAATTACTGACGTTACCGTGAGTGAGTGTAAAAAAATTTTCGAGGGTGATTGTGCGTGAGTCATATTTTTGTTTTTCAATTTTGAATCGTTCTTTTTTTTGAAAAATTTATATTTTCGTGGTTTATAGCTCCAAAATTATGACAAACCCATGTTATAACAACACTTCGATGTTTCACTTTTTAGGATTTTATTTCCGTATGAGTTTTGATCGTTATATTTGAGTGACTTAGGAGAATAACGTGTGAGTAAAAGTTAAATTTACCTATGGAACTGTTTCTTTTTTTTAAATGTAAGTACTTCTTATTTTTTCTAGGGAACTATTTATTTTTTTTTTGTAAGTGCTTCGTAGTTTTACAATGGAACTATTTCTTTATTAAAAAATGTATGTAGTTCTTAAAAATATAAAGTAAACGGTTCTTCGGTAAAAAAAATAATCAATTCTAAGGAATCAATTATTTTAGTCTCACGCCCTGTTGAAAGAATCGAGTAGGTAATCTAGTAAGGAATGCGTTCTGCCCAAAATGCTTGATTACAAACCCGTTTACCTTTTTGGAAATTTTTTGCTGGGTAGGTACACAGAAAAAATTATGGGCCAAAAATATCTAATTAATCAATTGTTTGAATATCAATGGCAATTTAAACAATTTTTTTAATTGATTCAATTAAAAAATTTATTGAATTTTCTGATATATCCATACAGTGTTGACAACATGCAAACAAAATTTTTAAAAATTTGGCAAAATATTTTTTTTTATTATATTTAGATTAAATAATCAAACAAAGGTTTAATTATATCAATATATTATTTAATTTGTAAATAAAAAGAAAAAAATCGCAAATGATTAACTTTTAATAAATTGAATAGTTTACCGATTTCAAATACACGCAAAATCGTAGTTATTTCACTAGAGTTTGCAACACTCTTTTTGTTGATATATTCGTGTACGCACGAAAACTTAATTTAGTTTCGTGTTTTATCTGTGGTAATAAAAGTGCACATGTGGATTTAAATAAACCTTATCGAAAAAGGACAATTAAACTATTATTTTTGTAAATAATTAAATTTTCAATAAGTATAAGTGTCATTAAACTATCATTTTAAAGTTGTGTGTGATTTTTTTAAGAAAGCAATTCAATTGCAAGAAAAAGTTCAAGACAAGACAAGCAAAACAAAAATTTTGTCTTTACTTTTATTTGTTTTCTTATAATACATTTTTATATTAAAAAGCTTTAATTTTATTATAAATAAAATGTCAATTTAATTTACAAACCTACATTTCTTTTTTTATTTAATGGGTGGCATATAACAAAATAAAAAATACGAGTTTTCAATTAAAACTACAATTGTTTTCTTCTCAAGTTTCAATTAAAGTTTTAATCAATTTAACTGAACTTTTTAATTGAGGTTGTAAAGAAAAACAATAACTCTTTTAATTGATATTATTATTATTTTAATTGAAAGAGTTTTAATAAACTGTCTGCAAATTTTTTTAGTTAATACTACCATTTCAGTGGTAGGTGCAAAACCAATTAAAATATTACTTGATTCAATAAAATTTTTAATTGAAACCCGTTTTTAGTTTTTTCTGTGTATAGTATTTAATAGTATATATTCCTTTGAATTTAACAGCAAATGTGTACCAATATAGTTAAAAAGCGCATCAATTCTATCCATTAATGTTCCTTTTCCCCTTTGGAAAAAAATTGATATGTTACCAAAACTACAAAAATTGCCCTCAGAAGTTTCATAAAAAAATTAACCCAGAGATGGCCGCTAAACCGGGCTTGTCCATTACATCTTACAGAGTTAAAAGAGCTGCATTTATATGGAATTTGAATTCACCTTTCGATTCTACAACCAAAATTATTTCAAAAAAACTTTTTCCCATTTTTAAAGAGCACCATTTAGGAAATAGAGTGGTCGGAAAAATATAATTTTTTCAAACACGTATAAAGTAAAGGGTCCGCCATTTAACGTTTTTTTTTTCGATGCCGATTTTGCTAAAAAAAAGTCATCTTTTTAGATGAAGCTCATACTGCATGGCCAGCCGAGGCAGACATTTGAATGAAATTATTTTCCATTATTAACCGGAAGGATTGTACTTTCAAATAAAAAAGAAATTTGAGAAAATATTCAGTAGTTTTTTTTTTATATCATTTTCAAAAAAAAAAGTTATTTGGCGGACCATATATTTTTTTATGACACACAATCAAAAAGAATTTGTATCTCAGAAAAATGGTGCAAAAATTTTCACTTTATGTAACCCAGTAAAAAGTTATTAAGTTTTCTAAATTTTGTTTTTACTAAAATAAAATATTTTATTGATTAACAACTTTTTAACGGGCGGCGATATATCGAAAATGTTTGTAGCATTTTTCGGAGCTCAAAGTACTGTGTGTGTTAAAAAAAATAATTTTATTATTTTTTACCCACACTCAATTGAATAAACGATGCACCTAAAAAAAACTAAAAAAAAAGTTTTTTTTCAAATTTTCTTAAATCAGCGTTTTTAGACAACGTAGGAGATGAAATTAAAAAAAAAATCGCAATTTTTTTTTTATGCAAAAACCGTAAAAAAGCGATCGCAAAATCAAATTTTCGTGACGAACTTTAATATTTATATAAAGTTTTTTATGCTTATGATAAGATAATATACTAAAAGATCGAAGTGACATTTAATTGTTGTTGTTATTTTTGTTAGATCAAGAAAATAAGAGCTTAATATCTGAAGCCATGAAAGTTATCAAATGATAAAATAAAAATCGAAATGATAATCACAAAAAAAACTTTTTATTTAAAATAACGCAAGTAAGTCACGGACAATTTCAGTCACGTACCCATCATTAGTTTGTGCACAATATACATATTTGTTTAAATTTAACCCTCTTAAGAGCAATAATGATTTATCCCTCGCTTGTGCCTACATTATATTGTCATATAGTACGAGGGCGGTCCCAAAATTAGACGACCTAACAAAGAAAACACAAAAACTGTTTGAAAAATTTTGTTTATTTTTCAACATAGTCTCCTTTTAGCTCGATACACTTTTCCCAGTAATATTATATTGCTTCGATACACTGGGTATCAATTATGTATCTTTTTTGACAACAAATTTGAGCGACCAAATTATTGACTGAAAGTGATTTTGAATAACTTTTTGATTAAAAAATGAATGAGTTTTCAAGTAAATTGATTTAGAAACTGAATAATCTTTTTTCTTAAAATAAACAATATAACCAATAACATTACACCTTTTGCAATTGTAATTCGGAAAATATCAATTGAAATTGAAAATCCATTTGAAATTCTGAAAATACCACTTGATATTCAGAAAATTACATTTCAAATTCAGAAGCACATCAATTGTAATCCAGAAAATAACAATTGATATTCAATGTAAATTCAGAAAATATCACTTAATATTCAGAATATATGGATTAAAATTCAGAAACATTTCAATTAATATTTTCTGAATTTCAAATAATATTTTCTAAATTTGTTTTGATATTTTCTGAATTTTAATTGATATTTTCCAGGTATGGCAGGCAATACCGCTAAAATACCGTTATCAAAATAAATGAAATACCGTTATAGGTAAAATACCGTTACCGATATAACTAAAATACCAATACCCTTTAAATACCGTTACCGAAATAACTTAAATACCGTTATCGCTACATTAACGTCACCGAAATAATTGAAATAGTGTTATCCTTAAATTACCGTTACCAAAATAATCTGACAAGAGCGAAAAACATAATCGCTGTAAATAGAAATCTTCTCCTATATGTACATCATAAACTAGATAGTCATTAAAACTCAGGCATAATGGGACCTAAAATATCAATGTGCATTGACATTACCTGAATAACTAAAATAACGTTACCCTTAAAATACCGTTACCGAAAAACCTGAAAACCCGTTATCCTTAAAATTATGTTACCGAAATAAGTAAAATATTGATACCTCTAAAATACCGTTACCAGCCATAATCAGTACACAATTACTTCTTATAATGTTTTGCCATTGTAAGGTTAAATATGCCGTATGTGTATTTGTTATCTCCATGCTTTGTCTTTAACAAAGAGTGTATATTACACTCAGAAAAAAAAGTTACTAAGGTTTAGTACAATGTTTTATTTTAAGCTCCAATTACATTTACCATCGAAATCCAGATTTCGATCATAATGATACACGAACTGGATTTCGAAAGTTATATTCTGCTATTCTCACTTTTTACTGATTACTGAATTTTGTACTCATTTTTGTTGCTGATTTTAGCAAAATCTTTTACTAATTTTTGAAAAAACAGTTGCTAAATTTAGCACTTACAAAACAAAATATATATATTTTAAACATATAAAATTAAAATAATGTTCATCTATTAAGTTAAAAGTTTAAAGGATTGGAAAACAAAGGCATTTTATTTTACTGTTTTAATTTTTATTCTGTAAAGTTCTATTGGATGTACTAATATTTAGCAAAATTTTTTGCTGATTTAAGTACATTAATTTTAACTTTGCAGTTTACTGAAATTTTACTAAAATTTAGTAGCGGCTACTAATTGTTTCTACTAATTTCATTTTAAATACTACAGTTCAGCAAAAATGTGTTGCTGAATTTAGCGAAAAATACCGCAAGGCTCAAAATAGGTAAATTTCTCTTAATAACAGCAACATTTTCATTAGCCATTAAAGATTTTTTTTTCTTATTGTAGCATTGCTAAAACTAGAAAAAACAAGTTCAAAATGACGTGCAGAAAAAACAGCTAAAACTAGTAGAATTTTTTGCTGAATATTAATAAGATGAGAATAGTAAAACTAAATCTGTTCAATCTACGAAATTTTAGTCATATTTTAGTTAATTGAAAGTAACAAATGAATCTGCTAAGATCACAAAAAAAACTTTACCAAGTTTTTTTTCAGGGTTGTCAGGCAATACCGCTAAAATACTGTTAATGATTCAAAACCCCTTAAACAGACTATTGTTATCCCTAAAATACCGTTACCTAAATAATTTGAAAATCATTATTTGTAAATACTGCTACCGATATAACTGTATTACAGATATCATTAAAATAACGTTACCGAGATAACTAAGATACCTTTATCGCTAAAAAACCGTTACCGAAATATAAATCAAATAGAGTTACCCTTACCCTTAGATTGTTTACCCTTAGATTTTTATGCAAATACAATTTTTAAACCAGAAATGGGCGATATCAATTACATTTTGCAATTGTTCAATTGTGTTTTTTTTCATATAACCTTCATCCTTTCAGACCTACTGGAAATTTTGAAGTTTTGTTAATACCAGATGATATGGGGTATAATAATAATAGTATTTGTATATTTAATTACAGCGCTATTACTTAATTATGTCTAATTACATCTAATTAGATGTAATTTCCCAGTAATTTAATGCACAGATGTAGTTACCAATCCACATGTCTGGTATTAGGTCTGGTAGGTCTGAAAGGATTATTGTTATACAAATTATACAATTGCAATATGTAATTGACAACGCCCATGTCTGTGTTTAACAAATATATCTATTGATTTTAACAGAATATACAGTAGTTTGGATTCAACTAAATTAAAAGTAAATTGTACTTTGTTTTTTTAGAGTTTCCCGATTAAAAAAAAACTTATAGGGAGCTTTATGTAGTCATATCAATATCTATTTAAAACTATATGTAAACTTATTAAATTTCATTCGAAATATGGGCCCATATAATTGTATCTGTTTGCATGTATCTAATCTGATGCAACTAGATAAATGCCCAGTTTATATCTAAACTGATACAAATAGATATAATTATATAAAAACCAAATTTCCATAACTGTAGATGTCATAAAAATGACTAACCAGGTAGTAATTTTTAACTATTTATAAATCAACTACAATAGTAGTAAAAACGACTATCGAAACGGTCAAAAACAACTAGAATTAAATGAATGCATAAACCATAAACACGTGAAGCAAAACAATAAAAAAATGAACATAAAACGACTAACTGCTAACTGCGAACTGGAAAAAACAATAGTTTTTACACCTTATGTAGTCGTTTTATGTTCATTGTTTTATTATTTTAATGCATTCATTAAAGGTTAGTTGCTTTTGACCGCTTCGTTAGTCTTTTTTACTACTACTGATGTTGTTGTTTTATCAATAGTTATAAATGACTTTCTGGCAAAAACAGTCATCGCCTTTTTGACTACATTTGTAGTTTTGTAGTCATTTATACTTTCTTAATTTTCTGAGTGTTTATGTTAAATTAGCTTTAAGAGAATTTAAAATATATACATATTACTCACATGAAGCTAAAATGTTGTATTTTTGTGTAGGTTTTATTAGTCTCTATTTCTGATTCATATAGCGAGTACACCCATTTTTCGTTAGTAGAATATAAAGTATTAATTTTATTTAAAATTAACCTGCATTTAAAATAAATAACCTCAAGAATTTAATGCAAATACCAAATTTTACAACAGGAAAATGTCTTATGTTGAAAATCAAACATTACGCGAAATAACCGATTTAAGTGAA
This sequence comes from Delia radicum, assembly GCA_021234595.1. Taxonomy (NCBI): domain Eukaryota; kingdom Metazoa; phylum Arthropoda; class Insecta; order Diptera; family Anthomyiidae; genus Delia; species Delia radicum. The sequence goes on from CM037854.1 coordinate 164,382,048, forward strand.
ATACAACAGTTAAGAGATTTATACCGTAGCAACTGGCCTCAAAATTGTGTTGGTTTTTATTGTTTAGATAATTTTTACAAGTGGAAAAAGAGAGATACGTATCTTAAGAATTTCAAAATATATACCTCAAACGATGAAATTGGACTCTATGTAATTGTGGATCGTTATCACTTATTTGTGGGTTCTCTTCAACAAACTGATTGTGAAAATTTAACAAAAGCTTTAAAACTTTTAGATTGGTCTAAAAGCTTTAAAGTTAGTTCATTTCGAGAATGTCATAGGCCAGCAGTATTGCAAACAGTTGAGAGCAAACAATTGAAATTAGAATATGATAGTTTAACAATAATGTACTATATGTCAAGGGATGAAGCTAAACAATTGGATGTAAGGTAAGTTTAAAGAAAACGAAATTTCATATGTTAGATCTATTTAGTTATGAATTTAGTCTTTATCTTAGTATACACGGAAAGAATTTTAGTCGACCACAAATAATGGAAATTTTAAGTAAACTAATGGAACTTTCCTTAGCGAAGTGAACGACAAATTTCTTAAAATTAATGAAGGTCCATTTTCATTTATATCGATTGAATGCTCGTTATTTACAAAAATAAAGCAAATTAATTATTTTAGCTAGATTGATACATAACTGGCAAAAGATCTCAACAGAACCGGAAGTTTTAGAAAAGCTAGAGCCTACAGAATATTCAGAGCTTTAACAAACAATTAAACTATTAATTTTGCCCTATTCTTGACTTTTTAACAATCAAAAACTTGACTATGGTAGTAAAAACAACTAACCTTAAATAAATGTATATGCCATAAAAACGAACAGCAAAACAATAAAAACAATGAACATGAAACGACTGCATAATTTTTAAAAACTACTGTTTTTAACAGTTATTTTTTTGGTATTTGAAATATATATATTTTTCTTTTACTTACAATAAAAATTAGTATGCAAAGTCAAATTTCCAAACGGTATTTCAGTTATGACGTTTTATGCATTAGGGATAAACAAACTATGAAGATATCAATAATAACAAATATGAACTAAACGAGAATTTTTAAAAACTCGACAAAATCTTCTATTTTTAAATAACTAACAAAATTTAACTGTTTACTGCAAAATTACTAAAATACTAAAATAACTACTCAAAACTGTTACAGGAGTACAGTATTTTTGGTTATTTATTTTTTGAAATAACTTTCTAAAATAGCCATTTTCCATTTTCTCATAGAAAAATTACTACAATAACAGTTAAAACAACTACTACTGTTTCCTATCCGAATGACCTACATGTAGTTACTGTAAGAATATTCTGAGTGTATCTATCATTGATCCTTATTCAATTTCAAGACGATTTAACGATGCCCGTCTGTCTTTCTGTCTATCTATCTGACTGTTGAAATGGGGAAAACGAAATAAGGATTTCTAAATTTTTATCTAGATTGATGGACATTTTCGCAAAAAGTTTGGTATCGAAAATGAGTAAAATCCATCCAGAGGTTCAAAAGTTATGAGTGAAAATGTGGAGGTACCTCTAAATTTCCCATACAAATTCCATGTATCTTTGTACAATTTTATATTACACTAAGAGAATTATCTGAATGATTTGAATAAAAATTTACATTAATTCTATGAAGTGTCACTGGAATTCGTCCATTGAAAGTTTTCACTAAATTAACGCAGTTTTTCATAACATTTAATGAAAAATTTGATTTTATTTATTAAAAATTTCATACAACTAATGAAAAAGTTTCCTTAAAAATTGTTTCATTAAAACTATGAAGCTTTTTCATGAAGTTTAAGAAAATTTATGGATTAAAACGCGTTCAAGAAATTCTCTCTGTGTAGCATCTGGTGTATAAAATCTTGTCAGACCGCAAAATTTTTTTTTAATTTTAAAATTTTTTTTTTATAATTTATCTGCTCCATTGGAGAGTATAAAAAAAATTTGGTAAACCCAAATTATATGCATGTACTTTTTTGTTTTTTACGACGAGCTTTCAATCTCCTTATATTTACAAAAATAAAGCAAATTAATTATTTTAGCTAGGTTGATACAAGCACTTCAATCTGGCAAAAGATCTCATCAGAAGTTTTAGAAAAGCTTGATCCTCCAGAATATCCAGAGTTCTAACAAGAAAACCTATTTATATTTTTTATGAAACTAGTCTTTTATGAAACTAATTTTTTATGAAACTTCTTTATTGAGTAAATAAAGCTTTAAATAAATAAAATTATATTTTTTTTAATGCAATAAAAACTTGCATTGGTTTAATGAAACGTTTTAATGTGCGTGTTTCAATGCATCTTCATTGCTTCTATGAAAAATGTCATTAATATCATGCAGATAATTCTCTCAGTTTATGAAGATTCTAAATTTCATTACAGCTATCCTAAAGGATTTATTATAAAACCTCTTAATTCAGCCACAGATGCTGAAAACTATTGACAATCTTTGGCCTAATCAACATCAGGGTTCATTAGTTCTTATTAAGCGTTTAATCGATTGGAATCCAAACATGGGCATTTATGTAGAAGGTACTAATGAATTAGTGGCCTGGTGTTTACGGTAAGATTTTTTTAAAATACAAAAATTAATTAATTTTTGTATTAAAAATATGAAAATTAATTTTTCGGACTTTAGCTAGAATATTGTTGTACCTCTAGTCCAATATCTAATATTATATTTTTTTTTCGTGCGCCCCGGTAGGCTAGTTGGTAGCGTGCTGGCTAATCAGTGCGGGGGTCGTGGGTTCGATTCCCACCAGAGGCACTGGTCTGTTTTCGCTACAACGCGCCGAAAGCCATAGTAGCTAGTGCTCGGTTAGGGTAATAGTATATAATTTGTAATTATATGATTATTAATTAATAAAAAAAAACAAAAAAAAAAAAAAAATTAAAAAAAAAAAAACAAAAAAAAATATTATATTTTATTTGTTGTTTTTCAAAAAGTATGTTCATGTTCATGATAGACAATACAATTGCTTCATAGGCATCACCGTAATCTTCAGCTGTCAGCAAAAGAAAACGATAATTGGCTTAGCTCAAACGGAGACATTGCTCAAAACAGACAAAATCACCTGTATGATAATTTTTGTCTGCCTTAGTGTATAAACTGGCTGATTTGGTAAATAGAGTTGCCAAACCCGATATTTGAATAAACACTGTTTTCGAGTGATTCGAGAAACCGGTTCTTAGTCTCGAATAATTCGACAATATTTTTCAATCTGAAAATTCTATAGAAATTCATTTTGGAATGTTTAAAATAAAAAAAAAATCTGAGAAGACAAACCATTTGTGCTTTTTGGATTTCCCGATTTTGTTTTGCATTAAATATGTACGTTAGGGTTACAACTTGTATGAGCTAAATTTTTATCTATTATCAAGAGATAGGCAATACTATATTAATAATACAAATCACATTTTCGGATAATTTTGTAACAAAAACTTCCTGCTTAAAGTGCATTTTCCACGTTTTTACCATTAAAGATACTCTAATTGAAGTACTCTAATAATAATTTAATTTCATACCATGCATATAATTAAATCAGTGTATAATACAATTTTTTCAAAATACGCGAAAACTCGTAAAATGTATAAGCTTTTGTGGTCGATACGATCGCTGGAGCCTAAATACTTTACAATTTGGTCAAAAATTGATTTTTTTTAGTTCAGTTTAACAAAAAAAAAAAAAAATCACAACTCCAAAAAGGTTTATCGGAATTTTTTTTAAATCGCGAGAAAGTAATATTTGCTATAGACTTTACTGGCTAGTATAGGCAAAATCTGACATTTCCAAAAAAAACGTCAAAAGCTATAACCTTAATGTACATTGAATTTTGCCTTTTTGGCTTCTCCGACAATAACTTTGAAAGCTATCCAGGTGACCCACCAATTTAGGCGGGAGGGCTTGAATCGTTCGATATTTTTTCATGACTTTTATGCACAATTTATTTCTTTTATTTCACATTTCCACATTTAATCCACATCAGTGGGTGTCCCAGTAGAAGACTCTCCATGTTACTTTACTACTTAAATTTGTTCAAAATTAGTTTAATCGAATAGGTCTAAGACTATCGCTATCTTGTAAATTTAAATAAGTTCGATTAATATACCTCAATGTTTCGTCAGAAGTTGTATTTTCTCACGCTGTAATTTTTAAATTTGCTACGACCAAACTTTAAGATTTTCTTAAGAGATCTTTTGTTTATAAAAAAAATAACTAAAAATAACTTAGAAAGAATATCTGTTCAGTTTAATGTGTCAACATTTAAAGTTTTAGTAATTTTTTAAAATTTGTGCAAAAAATTTGAAATAAAGGATGTGTTTTATCCAGGTATAGAACTTAAAGTTGGCAACACTTTTTTAGCTGGCACCCATTTTGTCAGCTGTCAAGTGATTTAGGTTTAGTTTGGTTTGGCATTTCAACATGAATAGACTGACGCCCGAACAACGCTTCCAAATTGTGCAAAATTTATTTTGAAAATCATGGTTCTGTTCGAAATACGTATCGCGCACGAATTTTGCGAATTTTGTTTAGAGATGAAGCTCACTTTTGGATACGTCAATAAACAAAACTGCCGTATTTGGAGTGCTGATAATCCTCAAGTATATGTTGAGACACCGTTACATCCAAAAAAACTGACTGTTTAGTGTGCTTTATGGGCTGATGGAATCATTGGTCCGTACTTCTTTAAAAACAATGTTGGTTAGAACGTTACAGTCAATGGTGATCGGTATAGAGCCATGATTACTGACTTTTTCGTTCATTAATTGAACAACCGTGATGTGCAGGAGCTGTGGTTTCATCATCATCGTGCCACACAGCTAGTGACATAATTAATTTATTGAAGGAAACGTTTGGTAACTTAGATTCACTACAATTCTTCACATTTGAATTTCCTGTTTTAAGAGTAGACCGATTTCGGCATAATTAATCTTTTATTTCTCTTTTGTAAGCAGTTGAGATAAATTTTGCAAAACTTACTCCAACTGCACTAAAAAATAAGTTTATACATTTTAAGGGCATATTTTTTGTTTTTTAAAGCATAAAATGGATTTTTGTGTCATATTTCTGGTTGCCCTGACTATAACTCATTCTTATTAGTATTTCTGGAAGCAATCAGTAAGTCTTCAAAGTTATAGCAGAAATTAAAAGAATTCTGTTATGGAGATATAACTCCGATGTAGTGAAAATCATCAGCAAATCCAAACGTAATAGGACACCAAGAAATATATTTTAGGTTGTTAAAATTAGTAAATATTCAAAGTTTTAACAAAAATTAAAAGAATTCTGCTTGGTTAAATTCATAAACTAAATTCATAAAATATATAAATATATGCAAAAATTATTAAAATTGCGTAAATTGTACAATCTCGAAATGGGCTGTCTCTTTTGTTTACCACTCAAACTTTACTGACCCCAAAGTTTTATATAAAAAAAACAGCAAATTTATTAATATTTGGTTTACATACACTAGAATACTATATAGGTAAAGCTCACTGCAAATGTAGTTAAAAACAAATGAAATTTCACTTGAAGAAATTACAACTTACATTTCAGTAAATTCAACTAACTTTTGGTACATTTTTGAACAGTAAAAAACAAATGACAGTTTTTTACTGTTCAAAAATGTACCAAAATTGTAGTAAAAATTAACCACATATGCAGTAAAAAATAAACAAACATTTATTTGTTTTTTATTTTTTAAAATAAAAAAAAACTACTTTATAAAATAAATTTTAAATGATAATACTGTAATTTGATGTGGTTTGTTTTTTTAAGTGAACTACAATTGTAGTCAAAATATAAATTTCTGACTGCTTTTTTCACTTAAAAATAAATATAATTTATTACAACTCAAACAACTACAATTATTTACAGCAGAAGTTCCCTGAGTGTACCAAAGGTTTTTTTTAGTTTGATAAATAAATTTATAATTTAAATCTGTGAAAAAATCGTGAAAAAATATATTCGTGGCAAAAAAAGTGGTAAAAAAAAATCATATCATTTTTAAAAAGTAATATCTAGCACTTTTCTATAAATTTTGAGTGCTCAATCATAAAAAAGTGCTAGAAATAGCATCCATTATGCTAAAATTGCAACCCTTGTTGTATGTAATGTCTCGGTTTGAGTTAAGTCAATTGTCTTTTTCTATTACAGACAACTGAAGATTTGGGTGATGGCAATGAAACAATTGTATTGTCTATCATTAAAATGATCAAACTTTTTAAAAAGCAACAAATAAAATCTAATATGACAATATCATATCAGACTTTTGGACTCGAGGTGGAACAATATTCTAACTGAAAATATGAAAATATAGAAAGTCAGAAAAAAAAGCATTTTTGTATTTTTAATACAAAAATTACAACATTTTTGAACAAATCTTAAGATTTTACTATTTTTTTGTTCCAGTTTACAAGGTGGTTTCCTGGGTGCTTTACAAGTTAAAGACAACTATAAACGTTTGGGATTAGGTGATGCAGTTTTACGTGCCACTTCACGTTGCATAGCTGAGCAGGGAGATGATATTATGGCCTTAGTTAATGCTCAAAATTATGCCTCCCGCTGCATGTTTGAAAAATTAAATTTCAATGTTACTGATCGCTGTTATTGGCTTAAAACATATCCAACAATTGAAAATTTTAACTGGCCAGATGGAGAATAAAATTTTAAAATAAAAGAGAATATACAAAATGCTCTGGATAGTTTTATAGTTTTCATTTAATATCTCAGAAACAGTGATGCCAACTTGGTGCTTTTAGCACTATTTATGGTGTTTTTCGATGACAAATAATTAAGTTGGTGCTTTTGCGATATTTTGTTGGTGCGTTTATTGCTTTTTAGCCATTTTTGTTTATAACCGCCAAATTGTAGTGAAAAAAAATTTTAAAGCCTAAAAAATTAACCAAAATCGTATATTTTGGTCGAGAAATGTTTCAATTGTGACACTTTCCAATATAAAACTGAATCAATTGCTTAAGTTTAGTGGTTATTACAAGTTTACTCTCATATTTATTAAATTGATTCGACAACTATTCAAACTATTTTCAGAAAAATTTTCTTCTAACGATGAAAAGATTGCAATCGTGCCTTTTTAAGCCTTTTTTACTCTCTAAAAGTTGGCAACACTGATCAAGCAGTGTATTATTAGTTTTTAGTTATCAATAACATGTTTAAACTCTTCGCAGTAACGATACAACAAACAATGTCAGAATTGCAAATTTTATGCGATTTAACTGACCTTAAATTATTACGCAATTTATATAGCAGAAATTCTTCAAAGACTTTTCATGGTTTTTATACTTTGAACAATTTCATCAAATGTTTTGAATCTAATCCTCAAATTGATCATGTCAAAGTTTATGTTTTAAGTAATTGGAGAGAAGGTGGTATGTTTATTATTGAGGTGAGTTTAACAAAAATACCAGAACACGTAACCCTCTATTAACGATACTATAGACAACGTTTATATTATAAGATTTAACAAATTTAGTTATTTTAATTGTGAAATTGAGTGCGATTACAGGAACAAAATATAATTTTTGTTTAATCGAACCAGGTCCGGTGAAGGTAACGAGTTTGTAAAAGTACATATTATGCTGTAATTTTACTAATTTTGTTCGTAAATGTTTTAAAATAGGCCCACAAACCGGCCTAATCTTTTTTGCAATGAAATTTATACTACGTTCTCTACAATAAAAGTAAACAATATGCTCTTCTATCAATATTTTTTTTCGTTGCCTACTTGAAAGAATTTTCCTACATGATACTTAAAACAATTTCATACAATTTTTTTCGTAGATTCAGTGAAGAATTTCATTCTATCCAAGAAATTGTATTAATATTACACAGAAAAAAATATTTCCCTACTTTTTTCAATTAAATCGGTTTGTTGAAAATTTTAAAAGCGGTCAATTAAAAATTAATTGAATCAATAAAATATTTGCTCAAATTCGGAACTTGCTTGACATTATTTTATATTATCGTTCAAAAGGAAACATCAACGCATTGTTGTTGTTTTCTGTAATATTTATATAGTTGTGTATGTATTAGTAATAAATATTTTAAATTCATTTCAATTAGATTAGGTATTAATTCTTATTAGGTTTATTACTTTATTAAGTTAAATAATTTAGTTTCAGTGGTTTAAATCTGAATATTTATTTAATCTTAAACATTATCATAAAATTGATAATGTAATTTTTGAAGTTTAATTTCGTTTCATTGAAATTTAAAATTTTTTTAAAACAGAAAGAAAATGCAAAAAATAATTTAAAAATGATTTAAAAAAAAAAAAATACTCTAATTTCAACAAAAGGTCTACTTTATACAAGAAAAAAATCACAAAAAAAATGTTTCCATAGTCCCTACGAATCAATAGAAAGAAAAAACTAATTTCTGTGTAAATTTGTTCACATAAGTATAAATAAATCTGCTAACTAAATGAGAATTTCTTGCCGGTTTAAATTCAATGTTATAAAATTCAAGATATAAGAAACTTTTGGTATGGCAACAACACTTTTATAAAAAAAATATTTGGTATAGCAACAAAACATGTGTTGTTTTTGTATATTGTGTACGATATTGATCACTTTTCAATCCAATGACTTATTATTTAATTGAAAAATTATTCAATTAAACATCTATCAGTTTCTAATCAAATTAAGTGTGTGTGTATCAAAATATTCAAAAACAAAACAAAAACAATATGGCGTTGTAACAAGCGGCTTGTCTATAAATTTTTCTCTTTTATATTTAGTGTAAAAGAGAATGTTAAAGAAGATAGACAAATAAAATGCTATAAAGTTTATTAAATAAAAGTTTGTTATAATTTTTATTAAAAATAAAAAATATGTTTTTTCGACCTTTAATTGTGCAATGAAAATGAAAATTATTCAAGTTCGAGGCCATACTCTATATTTCTTCATTAGGATATTGTCCTAACAAATAATCTATAGAATTTTTTGTTTTCAAATTTATTATTTGACCCCTTGACCCTAATAAAGAAATATAGAGTATGGCATCGAACTTGAATAATTTTCATTGCACAATTAAAGGTCGAAAAAACATAATTTTTATTTTTAATAAAAATTATATCACACTTGTATAAAAGACAAAGTACCGTCTAGTTTACTCCCCCTGTGTTGTTTATAAATTAAACAAAATATAAAAAGGAGAGAAAAACAAAAAACGTGTATTGAATATCCACCAGAGGTGGATCTTGCACATCAAACAAGTTTTCAATTTATTTTTTTGATCAATGGTTATAATCTTTAACTTCAAACTCATGTAGTGAGTAAACTAGTTGATATGAATGTTTGATGTTTGGCATGGGATTGTTACCGCTTTCAAAACGTGTTCTGATGATGGGAACCTAGAAAATTCCCGAAATAGATCTATCAACACATTCCTGAAAGGGTCAAAGAATAAATTTGAAAACAAAAAACTGTATAGATTATTTGTTAGGACAATATCCTAATGAAGAAATATAGAGTATGGACTCGAACTTGAATAATTTTCATTTTCATTTATTAAATAAATAAAATGTTAAGGTAAGATTTGGAATGGAATATATATTTATTTACTTAAATATTATTAAATGCTACGTTTATACCAAAGCGATAATTGTTATTTTTCAAATTTATTTAGTTTTCGACGTCCAAATTCCAAACAAATTTTAAATCGAAAACTTTAATATAAAAATTAGATTTTTGAAAATAGACGAACAATAATATAAAAAAAAGTTCATTCAATTCAAATTCATAAAACTTTTCTTACAGAGTTAACAAAAAATCATTGAAAAGCCTTATATTTTAGAAAAATATTTTATTAATAAAAATTCTTCATTCTTCAACTTTTTATAAATAAAATTATATTGGTTACTATTATTACAAATATGAAACACTAATTGTTTATAAATGTACAGTCCAAAAAATAAGTTAGTAGAAAAGTTAGTAAAACGTCTTGTAAATCAGGTATACTATTGTTCACTAAATTTTGTGCTAATATTTTGTTCCAGCTAAAATTTTAGTTAGAATTATTCAGCACTTAACTGTTTTTAACTAATGTTTTATCAATATTATATAAATGTTTTACTAATTTATTTTGCTAAAAAAAATTGTGCCGATAAGCACATGAATAGTTTGAACGGCAATCAGATTGAAATATACGCAGAATGAATAAGATGTCGCGGCATGTCAAGATGTAGTAGTGACGAGGAAAATGATACTAAAAAGTACAACTGTAATAACTCATATAAAAAAATCAACCATGGAAGATTTTTGTATCTGTTTTTCATACATAAAACAAAATTGTGGATTAAAACAACTTAAATTAGAGTTGTTTTAGAAGAGTTGGTAAATTGTCCAGTAGAAAAAAATGGGGTTTCAAAGCCGGGGAAATAGGTATTGTACCGGAATATTGTTACTTGGGGGTAATTCTCACTCCCCAATTTGGCTTCAGAAAGCACTTAACAAAGGTAAACCTTTCTGCGCAAAATAGCATTATGGCCACCTGGAACTCATTCTATAGCAAGAATAACATTTCATTGCTTGCGAAATGGAAGCTGTTTCTTACGGTGTTTAGAGCGATTCGGAGTTATGCTGCACCAATTTGTGGCTATTCTTTCTTTGAGGAAGTTGATAAACTTCAATTATTTTTTATAAAAAGGATATTGAAACTATACTACATATGGTAAAACTCTCCTACATATGGTATAATGTTGGAAACAAAAATGGAAAATGACCACATATATACTTTACAACTTCATCTTGGATACATCATGAAAACGCTTTTCGAATATGAATAAGAAAGACTCCCATAAAACTACCAACCGCACGGTAGTGAAACTAAAAGAATCAATAAATGCTGTGACGGCGAAAGTTGCTGGCAACTCGTAAAAAGATTTTTTTGTTTACATATAGCCTGTATATAGCCTTATAGAGCAATTCCATATGAAAACGATCAAAATTGGCAAATTTTTGGACGACCCCTTTCCGATTTTAAAATAAATAGTCTCAATCGATTGCCCAGCAAAAAATAATGTACCTACATATTTTTTTTTTTTATAGTGACTGGTTTAGTGGTGGTGTGCACCACTGTCATGTGACAAAATTGAAGAATTCTTCATAAGGGACCTCATTGAAAGTTGTTTTAAAAAAAACTACTAAAGCGATCGCAACGAGTGATAGCTCGTTGGAAAGGTATTGAATCAGACTTTAATTAAAAAATAAAATTTTCCTAATTTTTCTCAGAAATTTACCTTTTTTCCCATGAAAATTAAATTTTCCCATGAAAATTAAATTTTCCGATTTTCCACAGAAGCTCCTAAATTTTCCGGCTAATTTTCCTCATAATTTTTGCTTTAAGAATCAGCAATAAAAAAATGGGGCCCGACTCCTTGTTTGGACAGGAGAAGAGCATTTAAGAGACCACCTTGTTCTCATTGTTTTTATATTTTTTATAATTGAATTATTTTTAATTATTTAACAAGAAAAATTAGGAAAATTTTATTTTTCAATTAAATTTTATTTTAAAACAACTTTCAATGAGGTCCCTTATGAAGAATTCTTCAATTTTGTCACATGACAGTGGTGCACACCACCACTAAACCAGTCACTATAAAAAAAAAAAATATGTAGGTACATTTCTACGTTAAGTGACAGCAAAAAACAGCTGATTGCTCTCACATAAAAAAAAACTAAACGACCAATACAAAAACATTTTTTTAGTTTTATATTCTAAATTGTACAAAATAACATAAAAAAAATGTTTTGTGACACATTATGATAATAATATTACAACCAAATTTGCAACTAGTCAAACAGTTACTATAGTCGTTTAGCCAAAGCTGATATGTTGTTACGGAACAGACTAACCACACAAAACAGCCACCCGGAACGGCACGATCGACAAGGATCGCATAGAAGTGCCTATATTAGATGTATATAAGGGATTACAAAGGAAGTGCCTACATTAGGTCTCCTACGTGACATTGGCTATAGAAAAGTGCCTTATACCGCGTTAAAGGGGAAGTGCCTACGCCAGGTATCTCCAATATAGTTACCGCGATCCAGAGAAGTGCCTACGCCAGGTCTCTTCAACGTATTCACCGTGATTAAGATAAGTGCCCGCACCAGGTCTCACGTACAAGAATATTTGGTTAGTCACTGTGATTGGGAGAAGTGCCTAGTTATATATATTTTACTTTATTTTGAACTAATGAATATTGTATGTCTTTATGAATAAACAATAACTCTGAATTGAAAAATTAAACTTAAATAAAGACTTGTTTTCTTCCCTCTCATTTCTGTGCAAATATAAATTTCTGCAGCGACCCTGACACCCGCGAGTTATATACTAGATAAAGGGAGAAAATCCTTCGTTACAATGCCTAGATCATAACTGAGTAGATTGAAAATAATGTGGAAACATTTTATTAATTTTTAGCAAGGGTTTTTTAATTTCTAATCCTTTAAATGTTAGCAAAACTTTTCTGAATCAACTAATTTTGTTGCTAAAAATCAGCTCGCTGATTTTCAGCAAAAGATTTTGCTGACATTAGCTTTTCCTGATTTTGCAGACTCAGGAAATTTGTTTGCTGAATTTACTAACTTTTTTTGAGTGTAAGAGAAAATAAGACGAAGAAAAAATTGTGGGGGGATCAGCGCTAGAGGGAGTGTCGCACTTTCGACCTAAGCGACTAGGTTATCTTCAGCCGCATCCACCACCTACAAGAAACTCAAGCTTTGATCAGGTATATAAATAGATCATCCAATCACTGAAATTTGGTATGTTAATTTATTACCCGACCAACATGAGTTATTTTCGAATTATATTACAAGTTTAGTCAATAGCTGTAAATCTTAAAGTTTTTTATTTGGCAGGGTTACCAGTCCAACTGCTAATGTTATCATTACTGGGATGGAATTGTGAAGCCGGCATGTATACTAATATTTAAACACAACATATTCTAGTTCATTGTTTTCCTATTCGATTTACATTGCATGGTACCTGTATGTTTGGTTTGAGAATTTTGTATATATAGTTGATCTTTTAAAATTGCATTTCATTTTGAATTGTCCGGTTGGAGATCATAATTAAAATGTTACTTTTATTGCAAACAGAAAACACTAATTGTTAGAAAAGTAAACATTTCCTTTTATGTTATGAAAATATTAACTTAATCATAAGTTTCAATGGAGTGAAACGTGTAAAATATCATGATTTTTGGAAACTTTGTGTGAAACGTTAGCACTTGAACTGTGAGCTATTCAATATTAAATCAAATTATCAAATCTAGTAAATTTTATTAAAAGAAGAAAGAGTAACACTAACACAAGAGATCAATATGATCCACAATGGGGTCTTCAAAATCGTATGAAAAAACTTAGTTATGAATGGACTACACCAACATATGTTCTAAATTTCAGCGAAATCGAATGAAATTGTAATTATCTCGAATATTTTGTATGGTTTATAATTACGTCCTTCAGAACTTCTCCATTAATTCTAAATTAAAATTTTATTACCTTTAAGATTGTAGAACAAACCTTTAAATTTTTTTTAGCGATTTTCAAGGTATTCGCGTTTTTGTAATTTTGAGAAAAAAAATTATTGTAATTTTTATTTTAAGAGCCAGTGTGCACAAAAAAATATTATATTCAATTTAATCATGTAATCTTATGCTTCCATTTCTTAAAAAATGTCCTTGACGTCCTTGAACTTTCTAACTTATAAATAATGCTGTTCTGGTAATGCGGTTCAATTTTCATCAAAATCGTATAATAAATAGCGTACCAAATCATAATTTTTCCAACATGCTTTCGAAAATAAATTGGTCTTTTCCATATGTTTCTAATTTTCAAGTTTAACTTTTTGCAACTTCTACTTAGTTTTTTTTTTTACAAAATTTAAAAATAAAATAAACAATCTTTTAATCAATAACAATCCCATGAGTGGTGACCCCGATAAAAAGAATGTCAAAGAAACTATCAGAACTATCCTCGGCATAAATTTTGTTTTTGTTACGAAAATATAGATTGACATTAACAGGGCGAAAAGTCGACAAACTGATGCGACTAAAATCATATCTAGAAGATCTACAAATCACAGATTTAGAAAACTATGATTTTGAACTGGATTAAGAAGATCCAGAAGCAACAGGTTCAAATACCGACATAAACACAATTTTACAACATATGCAAAATTTCATGGAAAGAATGGAAAGCCGCTTTGAGGAATTTAGACTACAAAACTCACAAACTTCTATACCAGCGGTAGCACAAAATTCCAATGCAACAGCATCTTTTTACAACATTGTTCTAACGATGAGTTCAAAACCTCTGAATCACTTATTCTTCCTTTATTCTGGACTCAAAATCCTGAACTGACTAACTACTGAACAAAAGTTTCCAAGTTTTAATATTACTTCTGACAACATCAAATATACCAAAGTCATTGAATCTCTCGAAGTTTCCACTATCAACAAAATTTCAAGCCTGATTCGCAATCCCCCACAACAAAATAAATACTTGATGCTAAAAACTCAACTTATAACTATGTTTGAAGAAAGCGATCAGAGTGAGTTTAGTCGTATTTTTAATGACTTACAACTAGGAGATCAGAAACAAAGTCAACATTTTCAAGATATTAAAAATCTAGCTAACAACAAAATCTCTGATGATATTCCCTTTTCTTTTCGGATAAAAAAGCTTCCTAGAGAATGTGAACAAAGTTTGAGAGGTTTTAAAAAAATGTCACCGTTGTCAAATTTGTTAGATGTAGCAGATGGTATGTTGGAGTGCCCTTAACCTAATGTTTTGTCTATGAGAAAAGAGGAATCTAGTTTTGATCAACTGAACAAGAAAATTTATCAATTAATTGAGGTTGTAAGTAAAAATAGTCGTTCTTCTCGAATGCAGTTTAGATCATCATCGAACGACCGACAACGTCCTGCATCTAATCATACTCATTGCTACTATCATCACCGTTTTAAAGAGCATGCTAATAAATGCATAACTCCTTGTACTTTTAATTCGGAAAACCCACTTCCCCAACACTAATGACGACGAGTGATTTTGGGAATTCTTTGAAAAGTCGTCGATTTATTATTCATGATCCACTTTCTAAATTCCAATTTTTAATAGACTCTGGTTTCTATTATTAAAATGTGTTTCTATTATTCCAATGTGGAATAATGTAGAGACTTCCCCAATATTTTATTTGTCTTTTTGAATATTTAAAAAAGTTGTTTTAAAATTATTAATTTTTTTATTTTGTCAATTACTTTTTGATAAGAACTTTTCTGTTTTGAATAAAAAAAAAGATCCGTTAAAAATAAAATAAACAATTTTTTAATCAATAACAATCCCATAGTAATAACGGAGCGAATGTTGTCCTCCAAGTGGTCAATCGTTTAGGACCAGGGACCGAAAATAACAGTTATTCTCAAATTTTTAAACAAAAAAAACAACTAGAAGTAAATGTCGGAAAACTGTTTCAAGTATACCATTTTGATCCTTATGAACTAGTCTATAATAAAATGCATTGCTTTTTAAAATTTTGATTTTTTTTTAGCAAAAATAAAGGTTATTTTTGATTTTTATTTTTTGAGCAAAAATAAAAAATGTCTTTTGATTTTTATTTTTTCGAGCAAAAATAAAAGTTATTTTTGATTTTGATTTTTTCGGGCAAAAATAAAAGTTATTTTTTTGATTTTTATTTTTTCGAGCAAAAATAAAAGTTGTTTTTGATATTTATTTAAATTTCTTGAGTTGAAATTCCATAAGTTATAAATTTTTATTTTTATAACGAATAAATAACAAATAACGTAGTTATATTTGTATGAACGAAATATATAAATTTTATGGTTGCCTTTTGTAATATTTTCGAGTTTTATAAACAGTAAAACTTATTTTTAATATGACGATTTTTTTGAAGAATTCGTGTTTTAAAAATGACGATTTTAGTTTCCAAAAGTTGGCGCACTGCTCGTACAAATATAGATGTTTGTCTTGTAGTTAGATACTTCAAAAATTTATAATAATATATATTAATACAGTTATCACTAATAATACCATTGCAAAATATTTGCTGTATATATATCATCACTGAAAAATCATAATAACAAAGCTATTAACTTTTATTTTTGGTAAAAAAAAAAAAAATAAAAACCAAAAAATGACTTTTATACTTGCTCAAAAAAATATAAATCAAAAAATAACTTTTATGTTTGCTCGAAAAAATAAAAATCAAAAAATAACTTTTATTTTTGCTCGAAAAAATAAAAATCAAAAAATAACTTTTATTTTTGCTTGAAAAAATAAAAATCAAAAAATAACTTTTATTTTTGCTCGAAAAAATAAAAATCAAAAAATAACTTTTATTTTTGCTCGAAAAAATAAAAATCAAAAAATAACTTTTATCATCTGACTTTTATGAAAAAAGGAATAATTATTACGGTCCCTGTTTAGGACTTATCGGCGTAAACTAGCGACTTCACATATCCCCACAGAAAAACTATGCGTAAAGCATGTAACGGTGTCTCAGCATACACTTAAGGATTATCATCGCTCTAAATACGGCAGTTTTGTTTATTGAGTGGTCCATTTATATCCATTCGAGCGCGATACGTATTTCAAACAGAACCATGATTTTCAAAATAAATTTGCACAATTTGGAAGCGTTGTTTAGGCGTCAGTCTATTTATGTTGAAATGCCAAACCAAATAAACATAAATCACTTGACAGATGACAAAATGGCCGCCAGTTAAAAAAGTATTGCCAACTTAAAGTTCTATACATGTTTAAAAAACACCCTTTAATAAAAAGAAATGGCCGAATTATATTCAAAAATGTTGTGATATATTCCACTGTGCGTCCGTGGATTTGAAGTTTTTTTGCCACTCTCGCATAACGTTATTTTCTCTAAAAAAAGCAGAAATTTAAATTTTATTTACAATTTGCAATTAAATAATGAAAAACAATTTAACCTACCTTCATATTTGGAATTTTATTTGATTAATTATCCCTAAATAGTGCTTCTTAATTTTATTATTATTTTCCAAAATTTTCGATAAACAAATTTATGAAAAATATATTTTTGAAAAATTGAAGATTATTTTCAATGTCGCTAATGTAGCTTCCAGCTGATAAAATGAAGAGATATTGAAAATATTACTTTGATTGTCTTTAATATTAAGGATATTCTCGTAATATCCTCTGGGTAAAATATTTTCCAAATGTTTATTAAGAGACTGTTTTTATATTTCAAATATATTTATTTATAACTTGTTTTACATCCTTTCTAATTAATCGTGTACATTTTTATATTGAAAAAGATTCGATATTTATTTTCTTTTTAAAGGATCGCTATCAATTGTATATTAATTCGCTAATACTCAACGATGAGGATGTAGCGTCCGCACTAAAATTATTGGATTGGAATCGTAGTTATAAAATAACCGCATTGCCAGCTACATTATTTAACATAGTAGACCGTACATTGCGACAGTTAAATTTGAACTTTAGTCTGGGCACACTTAAGACATATCAACGGAGTCCAGATGTGGTGTTAAAGGAAGATATAAAGTTGGTTTTACTTTTTGAATTAAGCTTAAACATCACTAAATAATATGTTTTTAGCTGTCCCATTAAATTCGAACTGCAGCGTTTAGCAATATCAGATGCTATTAAAATCAATGACTTGTGGTACTCTCAGCAAGATGGTTCTTTGGAATTTCTTAAATCTTTGATTGCATACAATATTAGTATGGGAATTTACACTAAGGACTCCAGTGAATTGATAGCATGGTGTACAAGGTAATTGCAAAACTCAAGATTGGTGGCCTTTCGACCGGTTAATCCATATTTTCTTTTTTCACAGATGTCAATGTGGTTTCTTGGGTACTCTTCATGTATTGGAAAGTTATCGTGGACAAGGATTGGCAAATTTACTAATAAATGCCATTTCTCGTAAAGTGGTTGAAGCTGGTGAAGACGTACGTGTCATGATTAATGAAAACAATAAAATATCACAAAATCTTTTCGCAAAATTAGGATTTAAATTTCACGAAAACGTTTTTATTATACGCTGTGAAGCTAATTGTAAAAGCAAATAAATTTATATGCAAGTTTGTATAGGCACACTCAGAATATTCTTACAGTAACAACATGTAGGTCATTCCGGTAGTAAACAGTAGTAGTTGTTTTACCTGCTATTGGAGTAATTTGTCGGTGAGAAAATGAAAAACGATTAATTTAGACAGTCATTTCAAAAAATAACTAACCAAAAATATCAGACTTCAGTAACAGTTGTTTTGAGTAGTTATTTTGGTATTTTAATAAACTACTACCAAAAAAATTCATTAAAATCAATTGCAATTATGTTTGAACACAAATACATACCAATTTAAAACAACCCAGTAAAAATATTTGGATTAATCCATAATCGAGCAATAAAGGAGTAATGACTTGTTCATCCATTTGGAGTAATAAGCGAGCTATCGAAACTTTTTTTTTTGTTTTGTTGTTTATGCCTCGCTTAATACTCCAAATTTATCAGTGAGGTATGTATCAGTTCGTTTTTGGTTTTTTTTCTTTGACATAACTGTTAATTGTTGATGTTTTCGTTTTGTTTTTCTATTTAGTCAGTTTAGTTTTAAAAAGTGAAAGACGTGTTATTAAAAAAAGACGTGTTATTGTGTGTAAACAGACTGTTTTATTAAAACAGCTTGCTAAACATTTACGCCCAACTAGTAGGGATCTTAAAATTTTCCCAATTAATTCTTTCGAGGAATTAAATTCGGCAGAACAGCTGATTAAAACCGAGCCTGATTCAGAAGTGGTAAGACTGAGTTTTTTTTAATGCAATCAGTTAAACAAGTATTCAAAATTCTTTGTTTTTTATTTTAATTTATTTCAGATTTCGTATATTAAATTGAGGTTTGACAAAATCAAAATTGAAAAAGCACTACGCAAAATGATCGGCGAAAATATTTTGCTCAAATTAAATTGGGATGGATCAAAAAATATGATAGCCTTAAGCAAATACAAATTGTTTAACTTTTTTTATTTCGGTAATAGCTAAATTTTTAATATCATGTCTTAAATAATATATTACGTGTTATCTTTTCTTTAATTTTGTTGCAGAAGCACTTAAAGACACGTATCCAACATACCCGGAATATGAAAAATCTTTCAAGCTGGCATTTTGTAAATGTAAGGCAACTGTTTACCGACAGACCTACTCGTCAAAAACTTCGACCTCGTCGAATCCAACAAAAAAAAAACAATAATAACATTTTTGAAAAAATTTTAAAAAATAAATGAATATTTTCTTGCTTTTGTAAAAATAACCAAATTTGTATTTTATATGAATGTTTTCTTCATTTATGCTCTTTTAGGAGACAAAAGCCATTACTCCCTTTATGCTCTTTTAGGAGACAAAAACGATTACTCCCTCTGTCGTCATTTTCAAGATCAAAGGGAGTACTCCATAAGGAGCTTAAAAGGAGTACTCGTGTCTACGGACATGCTGTGTTAAAAATCCAATGAGGTCCGGAGTTTTATAGAGTAATCCATTACTCGCAAAGGAGCGCTCCAAGATTACTCTTTGGATGATCCTTTTCTTTACTGGGAATTTCCGTACTTCTTATTAACAAATTTTTTAGTTCTTTTATACTAAAAAATATAGAATTTTTGGCGCGTGATAGAAAAGAACCCCTATTTTGAATTCCGTTTCACCTTTTGTTTTTAGTAAGCAGTTCACAGTCAAGTTTTATAGTTTTCTTTTGTATGTCAGTTAAGTAACAGATTTGGTATTTTGTTTAACTGATGCTTTGATAATTTTAATTTAAAGGACAAAGGCACTGTAGCCAGTTCCCTCCTCCCCCCCCCCCCCCCCCACCCCTTTGTATTATTAATCTGTAAATTTAATTTACCATTAATAAATAAATCAAAATAAATAAATAATTTTAATATTTTACTTAAGAAAGTTACAAAAAAAAAACTTAGGTAAGATACAAAATTGTACAAATTGGAGAACGAACAAAGTGAAATATTTTAAAGTACAATAGTACTTATCATCACCAAAGGGAATTTTGTAATATTAAAAAATAAGTGATATATGTAAATTATACTTGAACTGTGGTTGTTTACACTTGACTTGAATTGCAATCAACTTTAAAAAAAAAAATACAATGTTGACATCGATATTCTTACACTAGTTTATTTTTTGCGTGAAGTTTCCAAAATATAATTAGAACATTTCGTATCTCCAATGCATAAAAACTTCATAAGTGGAATACACTTTGGAATTTAGACTTTGCATTTTAAATAGGATGTTTGAAACACAATATACAATATTTTTTTGTTAAAAAATATTTTTTTTATTAAAAAATATTTTTTTTATTAAAAAATATTTTTAACACACCTTAAATTTATTTGGATGTTTGTTCGATAATTTTGTTGAAATAAGTTGTATTTTACATTTTTTTTTAAATATATAAATTGCAAACCCCGAAATTTTTGTATAATATTTTCAAATTTGGTACACTTTTGCGGCGATCTTTTTTTGTTAGAGTTGCCCGTGAGTATAACAATTTACCACTTACTTTAAAGTCGTTCGATTTTTCTATTAATACGTATAGGAAGAAAATTTTTCTATTATTTTCACATGACACTTAACTTTTTTACTAAGGCTTGCTCATGATTTTCTTCGTAAAATTTTGGGGATTTCATAAATAAATAAACTGTTGTCACTCTTTATCAAATTTAATATCAAATTGTATTGTTTACTTTGTATAATTTAGTAGAAATTTATAACCGATTATGGCATTCAGGCTAGGTTATTGAAATTAATAAATAAATAAAATTAAATTTAAAAAAAAACAGTTAAAAACAGTAGTTTTTACAACTTATATAGTGACTTTATAGTCATTGTTTTTATTGTATTGTTGCTCGTTTTTATGGTTTATACATTCATTTAAGGTTAGTTTTTTTGACCGCTTTGATAGTCGTTTTTACGACAATTGGAGTTGTTTTATCAATAGTTGACTATATGGTAAGTATTTTTTATGACAATTACAGTCATTGCCTTTTTGACTAAATTTGTAGTCATTTGAAGTGTAATTTTTAGTCATTTCTACCTTCATTAATTTCCTGAGTGTATTTTTTGATAAATTATGCAAATAAAAGTAGAATAAAGTAAAAATTTGGCAAAATGTTACAAGTTTTTTCATAATTTATGCGAACAAACGTTATAAGTTGATATGTTACCAATTATTTCACGACGATTTTTGTATGTGTATTTCAATTTAAATGTGTGAAAGAAAACACTAATACAAAGTGTGACAATGTAGATATGGCTCAATGCTGCTTAAACCCATTTCACACCAACTTTTAAGGCCCGATGATTTTCGCAGTAAAAAGCAAGTGATAATTTGTGGTCTTATATCTACAAGTAATTAAAAAAATTATTATTACAGATTTGCCATATAATTAATAAAAAAAACACAATTTTTGACTTGTTTAATCACTTTTTTTAAAAAACTTCTTAATTTATAAAGAGAAGACTGCTGTTATAAAGGTGATACGCTGATGTGATTAGAGGCACATGGGAAACATTTTTCAATGAGAAAATTTTGTTGTGCAGTATGCGCTTTTCATGTAAAATGAAAAGTTCTGATCAAGAACTTTCCGAACCTATAAAAACTAAACTGCTAAAAATTAGTCCATTTTCATTTTTAATGTGAAAAATTAAATATTTTCTTCCAACGAAAAAACAAACTTTAAAAATTAATCAGCCAGTGTTGCCATATTACAATTTTGAAAAATTGTCTAAAATCACTTATATTTTTAAAAAATTCTCAAAAATCGTTTAATCTTGGTAGATGAAATTGTGGATTATAGTTTGATAGATATTTGCTTTAGCAAAAAATAAAAATTATAATTTAGAAAAAATCTTATCCAGTAAGAGTACAAAAACTTCAGAAAAAACTTATTGAGGCACCATTACGTCTTTCTACCAAATTTCGAAATTCTCATGGAATCGCTGAGTGATACAAAATAGGTTAACTGCATTTGTAGTTGATATTACTACATTCGACAGTTAAAAATAACTACACATCACCGTTGATTTAAATTGCAAATGTAATGTACACCTTTTAAACTGCCAATGTAGTTGTTTTATAGAGAATTTACATAGAAAAGTTAATCTCAGCGTTGGCATTCAATAAATTTTTATAATAACGGTACACGCAGAAAAAAACTGGTGGAATGTTATCGAAGTGCTTAGTAATTATATAACTACATAAGTTTCAAGTTAGTTTTACAAATTTCTTGTAAAATACATGAATTTTTTTTAGAAATTGTTTACTAGGCTGGCTTGTATATATATCACAAAAAAATTTAAATATTTTACTAGAAATTTGTAAGACTTACTTGAAACTTATGTAGTTGTATAATTACTAAGCACTTTGATAATATTTTCCCATTTTTTTTTGTAGTTGGCCATCAGCACCGAAATGAAAGTTTTAGAAATGCGATTACATTTTCTTGTATGACCTTTCTTATTTCGCTATTTTACCGGTTTAATTTTGAAATATCTTGAACTTAAGTTAAAATAAAGCTAAAATAATAAATAATATAGCAAATTTGAATAGGCAACTTTTGATAACAACGCCGTGATATTAGACGACACATGCCACTATTGAAATAGCAGTTTTCAAATTTTGATGTCGGTATTGTGGTGAGGGTGGTAGGCAATACAAAAAAAAATCGTTGCCAAGTAATTAGGAGCGTTTTAAATAATAACGTTTCTTCGCAAACATTATGTGAAAACTAGTATCATTTTACCAAGTTTTTTCTTGTTTCTAATTAATCCCAGCAAACAATCCGGTCCGTTTATGTGCCGTTTTCGGTACAGCATATACGGATCCGAAGTCCGTTTCTGTACCGTTTTCCGGATCAGTATACGGACCGGAAAACGGAATAAAAGGAACATCGAATACGGATTCGAAACAGTATAAAGCCCCTCTAAAACGGACCGTTTTCGTACCGTCATGCTGTATATAAAACGGAGTGGACTCCGTTTTTAATATACCGTACACGGTCGTAGTTTTTCACCTCGTATTTTTAGATTACTTTTATTATTAAATAAATTAATTAAATAAACATTAAATCGCGTGTATTTATTTAACCAAGCTCACAACAAAAACTATTTAAGATTTGTCAACTTACCTGTATCAAGTTAATGTATCAAAGTTATTCCGTGGTTATTTCTATTTTATTATATTATTTTATTAATATTTAATTTTATTAATAAATAAAACTATTTGCTTTTTAAAAAAAAAACACACACTCCGGTAATACCGGAAGAAAAACGATAACGGTTGTAACGGAGTTTTAACTGATGAAAATCGGTGTAGTCCGGTTAAACGGCACCGAAACGGATACAGCAAAACGGAGTTAAAACGGATAATTTTCGAAAATTTGAGTAATCCAATTTTACTGTACGTTAATGGTCCGTTTTCGTACAAGCTTCGACGGATACGTCAGTTCCGGTCCGTTTTCGTACCGTCAATGACGGATTCATGAATCCATTTGTAACCGACAGTCCGTAAAGTTGTTTCTTGGGATGTTTGAATAATTTATGTGAAAACCTTTATTATACGCAGAAAAAACTGGTGTGTTTTTATAAAAGCCTTTCATTTTACTTAGTGTTGCAATAACAGCGAATATGCTAGGGTAATATGCTAAACTGCGTTTTTGTAAAATTGTACAAGTTGTGTTTTTGGTAATTTATTCAAGTATAATTTACATTGATCATAATTAATACAAACCATGCTATGTAAAACTTACATTGATGAAATTCGGAAAATAAAATATGACGCAAGTATATTTTTCTAATAAAAAAGATAAATTCCAAAAAAACTCTTACCCCCGTAGTCATAAAAATATTAAACAGCATTTCAAATACATTTATAGTTAAAACACAAATTCTAGCCTTAAAACTGTATTAAAAACTTGGAAACTTATCAAGACGTTGGACATTGTAAACACTACATGGTTAACTGCATCTACACTGAACCAAAAGTCGTAAATGGAATCATCATAAAATTTTTGTTGACTTTTTGACAAATTTTATTGTTTGTAAAACCTGTTTTTAGAGTGTGGCATCATTACTCGTGTTAGCGTGTGAAAGCCATTTGTAAAAGTTGTAAAAATTAATAAAATTATGTTTTATGTTTAATTACAAAAGAATTGTGAATTATTAAACTCAGTGAATTAAAGTGGATAGTTAAATGTGTGTTTATTAATTATTTCTAAATAAATTTATGTAACTTCATACTGTTTTATGTAAATTTTAAACTTTTATTACTGTCATTACTTTTTTTATATAAGTGATCATCTGTAATAGTGAATAAAACTATTAGTATAAATATAAAAAATGTAATTAATAATTAATTAAAATATTAAATAAATTAATGTGTTTTGTAAATGTAATGTTTCATGTGTTTTAAAAATTGAATTTTGGGTACGTACTACGTTATCATTTTTAATTTTATTATTTTTTTTAATATACTAACTAAAGACGTATATTATTAAACATTGTAATTTATAAAAAGATATAAATATAATTTTAAACATTAATAATATATAGAATAGATAGAAATAAAGAGCATTTTTAAATTGAATAAAGCACCTTGTTCAAACAACAAAATAATTATTCAATTTAAATAAATAAATTTGTTAAAATAACTAATTTCTAAGTTTGATATAATTTTTATTAAAAATAAAAATTATGTTTTTTCGACCTTTAATTGTACAAAGAAAATGAAAATTATTCAAGTTCGAGGCCATACTCTAAATTTCTTTAATAGGATATTGTCCTAACAAATAATCAATAGAGTTTTTGTTTTCAAATTTATTAATTGATGACTTTCAATTTCTGTTAAAACATTTGGCAATATTTCGTCAAAATAACAATCAACAAATAGTTAAACGTCCAAAAATACATTTGATAAACAATTTGTTAAAATGACGGACAGGTTTTGATTATTGTATAGTGATCACCCAATCATCAATTTGACATAGTATTTAGTTGATTTCACCGCTGTTTTTGGTTCAGTGTATGTATTTATATTCGTTTTAAAGTATATTTATTTTAAAAAGTGGTATTTGTTGTTAAATAAATTATTAATTTTAATAAAAATATTATTTGCAATATAATGGAGTATTTTTTATTAACAAAAATAAATAGTTTATTGAACATGAAAAACGTTGCAATATTATACAAAAAAAATTCGGCTTATTTAAATATATATCACTTCGAACATTTACCTAAGCGCTTTGACAAAATTGTCGTTAATTTTATGTAGCTGTATAATTACCACCAAACTTTGTAAACTATTACTCTAATTTTTGTAAATGATACGCCTTTTTTTCTGCGTGTCCCTAATTACTTGACAACGAATTTTTTGTGTGAACCGTTATAATGAAGACGTAGTTTTTGTCAACCATGGCTAATCTACTAAAATATGGGACAAACTGCTTAATCAAGCAATAAACAAGGCGATTAAACCGTTTTTGTATCTTTTATATAATATTGGTTGGCAACGCTAAAAAAAAACTCACATACAAAGTCAGGGTATCAATTATGTATCTTTTTTACGACACACGACAATGAAATGACACCTAAACCATTATCGTTTCGGGGATGGAATGATTTAGGTGTCATTTTATTGTCGTGTGTCTTAAAAAAGATACATAATTGATACCCAGGTAAAAATTAACATTAAGAGGCTGTTAATATGTTAGCAGTCAAACTAAACTTCAATCTGTCAAAAAATGCGAAGAGGAAGATAAAAAGGTGGATTAACGTTAATCAATTAGATTAATTTCGCTATCGAAACTCCCTATATGAAAATCGAAGACGTAGTTTTTGAAATACTCACGAAAAAATTGCGTTGTTGCAAACTTTTTGTATAATTTTAATTTGTTTTAAGATTTGTAAAAATCCGATAAAGACTTATCGAAATATTTTGGAATGACTATATTACTTTGCTTAAAGCTTGATTCACACGCTATCCACCACTGTCTTCACATATCTACTATTAATGTTACGAAATGTCATTTTCAAAAGAGAATTCACAATAATTTGACAATTGGTATCACTAATCCTGGTAAATAGTAGATAAAGATGGTCAGGGCTGGATACCGCGTCAATTTCCCCTAACACATAATTAATTAACACAAACTTTTAATTATTTATATTGAAAAATAAGCATTTCAACTAAACAGTTTTCCCAGTCTGCATTAGAGCTGTGAATGAATCATTCATTTTTGATTTCAATTCATTACGAATTTGAATTGAATTTTGAATAATTCTTTTCACATAAAAAAAGAATTGAATGAAATTTGAATTAATTCAAATGAATTTGGTAAAAATAAATTGGAATTCATTTCCAATTCAAATGAATTCGGCAAAATTAATTGCAATTCATATTCAATTCAAATGAGTTTGGCGAAATGAATTGCAATTCATTTCCAATTCATTTGACTTGAATTGATTTTGAATTAATTTAAGTGAATTAGAGAAATGAATTGCAATTCATTTTCAATTCATTTGTATTGAATTGATTTTGAATAAATTCAAATGAATTAGAAAAAATATTGCAATTCATATTAATGAAATGAAAAAGGAATCAAAGTAAACATGGTGTTTGGAGTTTGTTTCGTCAAGTATTACTTACATTAATTCAAATGAATTGAAAAAGAATTGCAATTCATTTTTCTAATTAATTTAAATTAATTCAAAATCAATTCAAGTCAAATGAATTGGAAATGAATTGCAATTCATTTCGCCAAACTCATTTGAATTGAAAATGAATTGCAATTCATTTTGCCGAATTCATTTGATTTAAAATGAATTGCAATTCATTCCAACCAATTGCATATGAATAGATTCAAATTTCATTCAATTCGTTTTTTGGCGAAAAGAATTAATTCAAAAGTTTACTAATTCAGTGCATGAATGATTCGCGAATTAATTCAAAAATGAATGATTCATTCACAGCTCTGGTCTGCATTAGCGATGCCAATTTAGCGCTTATCTCGCTAGATACATTTTGTAACAATTTAATATATTTTTTTGTATAATTGCTTTACAAAAGCGTTAACATTTTTTTATCAAGCGTGATTTTTGTAATAAATTTGCATTAAAAACATAAAATTTATTAAAATTTCTACATTTTCAAAGTAATAAAAATGTAAAATTCAGTTATTTATTCATAAAATTGTAGTGTTTAGCGATGTTTCGTAGCAAAAATAAGTTGGTAACGTACAAATTTTGATAAAAATGTGTCATCTAGCGCTATTTTAGTGATCTTTCTTGATATTTTGTTTTAATAGAGTTGGCATCACTATTTCTAATGAAGAATAAACACTTTTTTAAATAATATTTTTAGCGCTTTCTGATTTATTTTTATTTAGCGCTTTTTGTAATACCCTTTAGCGCGTTTTGATTATAAATAGTTGGCATCACTGGTCTGCATATAAAGTTTAGGAGAGTTTAACAAAGTTGAAGAAAATTTGTTTCTCTTTATTATATATGCTCGTTACAAAAACGTAGCTGTATTTTTAATGCATTCTTGAGGACGGAAAATTACATCTCTGAAAATGTTGAGTAGTTACTTTTAAGTATTGAGTACTTACATAAACTGTCAGTTCTAAGTACTCAGTACCGGGCTACTCTAGACTTTTACAACTCTACTTCAGTCAGAATTGAAATCTTCCAGCTGAAAGGGCTGAAGATTGTTTGTTCTATAAATTTTTTTTTTGTGGCAATAATATAAAATTAATTTATAAATTCTAAAAAATAGTGTGCAACATAATGGCAGCCACTTTAAGATTATTGCAGTCCCAGGTAAGTTTTGGCCAATAAAAACTTTATTTAAGTTGAATTTAGTACATGAAAAATAACTAAGATTATGTGCAATTTTTTTGTTGTGTGAAAGCATTCAGTTATCAAAATGTTGATAAAAATCAATAATAAATTGTTAACTTTAAAGTCATGCATGAATATTATATAAACTTGCTCCAATTAATTGTGCAATAAATTACAAAATTGTAGAGTTTGCATAAAAACGGTTCTAACCTCAAACGTCTGTTATCTAACCAATTGTTCTTTCTCTTCGGTCGTTCGTTTATTTTATTTGTAAGACATTGGCCTTTTTATATCATCTTTAAGTCTGCTGATATGTGTGGGGGGAGGTGTAATGGGGAATGCAATTGTTGTTTAACATGGATCATGTTATCATTTTATTACATTGTTTTGCACAATTTTCTCCATAATAAATTTTAATAAATGTGACATAAACTTGATAATTACAGTGTAATTAACCTGTTTATCTAATTGGAATTTTTAAATCGGCAAGAGTTGAAACTTCGTAAAATTTCCCTTTTTAACGATTTCTTAACGTGGTCGCTTGTTGTAATATTTGTTGGTTTATTTGTTCTTAAAAAATGCAATTAATTTGTTTAGTGTATTTTATTGCCAAAATATTTTTTAAAGCTAAAAATATACCACCAATTTAGATGAAAGTGTTTTTTATTTTATTTGGCAACTAAATATCTGCACTGACAATGTTATAAATGTAAATAAACAAAATTTAATAATATACCATATTTGTTTGAATTGTCTGTCGGGATTTAATTTAATATAAATAATTGCAATAGTACTTGGTAATTTTGAGGGATGTGTGGCAATACCGCTCAAATTATCGATCAATGCCCTTTCAAAGAGTGGGGTATCCATACTACTTACTGTCGCTCAATCTGCTCTCTTTTTATTTGTTCGTAAACTTGCACATAGCAAATGAAAACATGTTGCAGAAATTTGAAAGTTTAAATTAATTTTTCTCGTGTTTTTAAATAATAATTTAATACAATTTTTATTTATTTCAAATACTAATGATAACATCAGCAAGATAAAATTAAAATATATTAATTTTTAATAGAAAATAACAAAATAAAAGTGAGTGTTTATCAATATGTTGCAATCATTTTTTTTTTCATTTGCTTGCCCGAGTTCGATATTTTGTTACTGAGAGGGGTGTGAAGTGTAGTCTCTCTATTATACACTCTTTTTGATTCAAACGAAAATCGTGATCCCTAAAATATCGTTACTGATATAATTGAAATACCGTTACCAATATAACTAAAACATAAATATCCTTTAAATACTATTACTGAGATAATTGAAAAAGTGTTATCCTTAAAATACCATTACCGAAATTTACCAATCGTGATGGCCTTTTATTGAGAAGTACGTGGGATACTCTACTTCATTGACATGTATTTTTACAATATTCAAGAAATGCAGGTAAAGTGATGTTCAGTAGTAACAGAAAATATAAGGGGATTGGGCCCCAATATGGACATTGTTTTGAAATAATGTCAGAGAGCCCAAACTGACTAATTTAGGACTGTTCGACGTCGTTCCCGGGGGAACACAATTTACCTGAAACAACAACAATTTACACACAAATTTGACAAAAAAAAAAAAACTCGCTTAATGGTAAAATTTGGTACCCGCGGTAAAGTACGTCGAACACAGCAAATATCTAAAAGTGTTATATCAGCGGGTTTCTATCCACCTCAGTCTTTCTCAATCTGCCCTATATTTATTTGTTCGTAACCTCGCTCCGAGCAAATGAAAACATGTTGCAGAAATTTAAAAGTTTAAATTCATTTTTGTCATGTTTTTGAATAATAATCTATCCAACTCAGTCTCTCTCTCAATCTGCCCTCTATTTATTTGTTCGTAAACTCGCACCGAGCTGAAATTTAAAAGTTTCAATTAATTTTTCTCATGTTTTTGAATAATAATTCAATAAAATTAGTATTTATTTAACATTTTGGCGATAAAATAAGCAAGCTAAAATTAAAATATATTAAATTTTAATAGAAAATAATAAAATGTGAGCAAAATTAAAGTGAGTGTTTTAAGCAATAATTTTATATCAACATGTTGCAATTATTTTTAGTGTAAAAAAATGTTTTCATTACCTCGCCCGAGTTCAGTTGGTAAGCATAAAAAACGCTGTGTACGGTAGCTTCTCTAATTGTATATACTCTTTGGTTCCATACCATATGAAAATACAATAGGTTAGGTATATTTTGGCTACAAAGATAAGTTTTTTTTACCATATTTTTTTTGTCCAAAATTTAGATTTTATTTTATTTTAAATTTATTTAGTAGTATTAGATATACTTTTAATTATTCATATTAAATATTAAATACAATTTTATCTAAAAAATCTGTGGTATAATATTATCTTTTACACGTTTTTGTCTAAACACATTTAAGTTTCCTTCATTTTTAGCATTATTTGGTAGCAAATGGTATAAATTTAAACCTTTGTAAAAGAGGAATCGTTGCATTGTATTAGTTGTCATTCGTTGCAGTCTGAAGTTTTGTGCGTTGCTAAGTCCATAAGGTTGTACCTCTTCAACATAACTTAGTTGTTCACATAAATATTGTGGCGCATTTACCATTTTTATCTTTTGGATAAAGTTAAGTTCTAGCCGTTGTTGTATATTTAGTAGGGTATTCAATCGGTTAACCGTTACTCGATTAATCGATGAATTTTAATCAAACAACTGTTCGAGTAGATTAAAATGACAGTTTTCGAGTAACGAATAACTCGAACAACTTTATTCGTTTAATCGAGTAAATCCAAATATGTTCTATTTTAGTTTATATTTTATAAAAAAAACTTAAATTGTTACGTAGTTTTTAAAAACTATTCGTTTTAAACATAAAACTGCATTCACACTGAACTATATATATTAAAATATATATTTTCGTTTTTTTTTTTTTTAGTTTTTGAAAATCGAAAATGTATTTTAGGGGTCAATATAAACGTAGTATACAATATAGAGCAATGTTACAGTTTCCATGTTTATTTACATATTATATATGTGTAGTAGGGGTATAACTTTTTCACGTGGCACCACAATTTGTGTAGTATGGCTATAAAGACGTTCGGCACCCAGACAAATGCCTAAAATCTCCCAATTTTAGCACTTTCTAAAGATATTTTTAAAATATCCTTGAACAATTACAGACATTATTATACTCAAATAAATGATTGAAACTATAGAAAAATTAAGACCAAAAGGTACGATTTTCATAAATTAAGCGAAATTTTTAAGTATGTATCTAAATAGTGAATAAAAAATAAAAATCGCAACAAAAGCAAACCCATTAGATTGTTTTAAATTTATTTTCATGATTCGTACTTAACTCATCATAATTTTTTGGTGTTCATTCATTTCTTCAATTCGCATATATTTTTTGCTATATTCAACTTAATCAAATAAATTAAAAGTTTATGTAATTTATACGATTTTTACTCTATATTTTCCCTAGGCATAGACTGCTATTTATTTTTGATATTTACAAAAAAGTCTAAAAGTTCTATCTCTAATGTCTTCTTAGAGTCAAACTTTATAAAAACAAAAGAAAATAATGTAAAACCCCTCAATTGTATATTATTTTAGAATATATTTTTTTTAATTTAAAATTTTCTTTTAAATTTTGATAAAATACATTTTGGAACTCCTAATTTTGTATTTATTTTGTGTTTTATTATGATTTTTTTAAGAAAAATTAATGAAATAAAACTTGAAATTATTCGAGTTAATCGAGTAATTTTAATTTTGAGTAGAAGTTTATGACCGATTATGGCCAAAAGGCTAGGTCATTGAAAATGAAGAAAATAAAATAAATAAATAAAATAATTGAGTATAGTAAAAACCTCAAAATCGAGTTACTCGTTTACTCAAACAAAACCAAACCCGAGTAATTTGAATACCCTGATATTTAGCCATTTAAACGCGTTGAGCATAAATTGATTTGGTGTATACCGATTACATTTCAAAATTGAACGCATTGATTTGTTCTGTAATATTTGAGGTTTTGTGCACAGCATGAATATTATATGGATCAATTAGTCTCTGCGTTCCGTGACGTTTCTGTAACGTGCCGTTCCGAATGGCTGTTTTGTGCGATTAGTCTGTTCCGTAACAGTATATCCAGCTCCTGTGGGTAAACGATTATAATCATTGTTTAACTAGTTGCAATTTTTTTTGTAATTTCATTATCATAATGTGTCACAAAACCTTTTTTTATATTATTTTATACAATTTGGTTTATAAAATTAAAAAAAAAAGGTTCTTGTGTTGTTTCATTCAGCCTATAGATTTTTAGATTTTTATTGCCGTTATAAAATCCAATTTTTTCCCCAATTTTTTGGATATACATTTAATGTTTTTCACTTTTCCTTTTTCTTGATTGTTTATTTTTATTATCAAATTACTGTTCATGTTTATTTTCATTAATTTAGTTTTTCTTTCATTTAATTTCAATTTATTCATTTTAAGCCATTTAGTAACATTCTCCAAATCGTGCATAAGATTATCATCGCATTTTTCTTCTGTATCCGCTTCCGTAAAAATCAGTGTATCATCCACATATAAAACTATTTCACATATGCATATAAACTATTTCACCCAAATTGGAGCCTTGAGGTACTTCAAATTCATTATTTACAGCATATGATATTATGGTGTTAACTTTTGTAGTTTGCTTTCTTTCCGTTAAATATGATTTGAACAATTGTAGTTCCTTGTCTTGGATTCCGTACATATAAAGCTTTTGTATTAGAACATCTATATCTATAGTTTCGAATGCTCTTTTGAAATCTAAAAATATTGCCATTATTTTGTTATTTTTCCCCATATTCTTCAATCTACTTATTACATAGTGACGTACACTGACGTTTCACAAGAGAATTTCTTTCGAAAACCCGATTGAAATTTCGAAAATAAATTATTTTGTTCCAACTGTGTTTAAAAAATAGTGGTGCCAAGATGAACTCTTTTTAAAACTGCGAAAAATTAAAAATAAATGCAATGGGCGTAATCCTAGTCAAAAATAAAGTAAGGTTATTCATGTCAGAAATGTTGGCCATGGAAAAATGTAAAAGTGTAAACTTTTTCAAAAACACAACAAACACAAAGAAAATAATTTGTGAAAAATTAAGAAAATAATTTCTGAAAAATTATTTTCTTTGTGTTTGTTGTTGTGTTTTTGAATAAGTTTACACTTTTGCATTTGTCCAAAGCCAAAATTTCTGAAATGAAATACCCTTAGTATATAGGAGTTCTAAAGTGTATTTTTCGGAAAGGAATACTTTAGGTCTACTATGGACAGGTAAAAGTTTATTTTAATCGTTAAAGTCTGTTTTAAATTTAGAACTAACTGAAGATGGTTTTAAACAATTTAACACACAATCAGATGTTTTTCGGTAATGAAGTTTTTGTGAAAAAAAAAAATAAAAATGTTTAAATTACAAAATATTGAAAAGTATTTTGCAAAACTTGAGTACCTGATGAAAAAAGTTCCGATATGGGTATATATAAGCATACATAGTCATATATACAATTTAATATCACATTATATCTTAGTTGTCATATGATATAATTTGATCAGAAAAATGGGTCTATCTAATTTGATCAAGTTATTTATAATTTGATACAATTTGATATAACTACATAAAACCCTTTAAAATTGTTTGGAAATTCGCACTAATATTTTGTTTCACATTTCAAATAATAATAAAAATTTCAATATAAATCAAATGATTTTAAAATTAGATGTGATTTTAATTTGATTATATGTGATGCAATATACAATTATATGTAAAAGTAATCGATTTTTTTTCTCGTTTCACGATTTCCTGACTTAAAATTATTCTGTTACAAGTTTGATATATTTTTTATTAAAATAAAAATTAAGTTTTTTCGACCTTTAATTGTGCAATGAAAATGAAAATAATTCAAGTTAGAGGCCATACTCTATATTTCTTTATTAGGATATTGTCCTTTCAGGAGTATGTTGATAGATATATTTCGGGAATTTTCTTGGTTCCCATCATCAGAACACGTTTTGAAAGAGGTAACAATTCCATGCAAAACATCAAACATTCATATAACCTAGTTTTCCCACTAAATGAGAACTAATATATGAGCTCGAAATTAAAGATTATCACCATTGATCAAAAAATAAATTGAAAACTTGTTTTTTGTGTGTAGTCTACTTTTGGTAAATATTCAATACACATTTTTACCGAAATAGATCTATCAACACATTCCTGAAAGGGTCAATTAATAAATTTGAAAACAAAAACTCTACTATAGATTATTTGTTAGGTAGGACAATATCCTAATAAAGAAATATAGAGTATGGCGTCGAACTTGAATAATTTTCATTTTTATTATTCTGTTACTAATAAATATTATTTAATCTATTGAAGACTGACCCCCGATTCCTTCCTATTTAAGTATGTCATGTTCCTATTAAAAAGACAAGACTTTAGAATTTTCTTAAAATTTTTTAAATGATAAGCATTTGTGGAGCAGAATATTGTTTTTTTATTAAAGAAAAGTTTAAAGATTTTGGTAAGATAGTACAGTTGCTGTAGTGAAATCAAAAAGTGAATATTTAAAATTTTCTTTGATTATTATCAAAAAACTAAAATTGTGATCACGGATTTAGTAAAAAGTATCAGTGGTGAATATAATTGCCTTTTATTTGAGATACATTTCGCTTGTATGCCACAAGACTTTTACATTTTTTGTAGCAGAAATATAAACAACAAAAAAAGGAAATTTCGCTGATTTTGACGATTTATGAAAGACATAAAATAAATGAATTTTAAAAATCGTAAATGAGGATTCGATCTAAAATTTAGTCAGTTATTTTTAAAATTTAAAAATTCGTTTAAAATTGTAGGCTGTAGGCAAATTTGCTCAAAAAAAATAAATTTTACCCACTGGGCCTAATGGAGAACTTATTGAAGCTTTTTGGTTCATATCCCTTATTTATTATTTTACTTTGGTGGTGTTAAGTGCTATGGGAATACTGAAGGTGGACGCTGCGATACGTATGACATATTATTTTTCTAAATTCATATTATCGTTGCCGGGGCTCGAACCCGGGACCATCTGTGTAACAGTTCAACGCGCTAACCATTACACCGCAACACTAATAATATTTTACATACAATTTCTTACTTAACTTTAGTAAAAGATTCTACTTATTAGTTTAGTTAAACCGGTAACGAATTTTGTATACCATTTTCAAGTTTATTAACAAAAATTTGTCGGAACCCTTTTGTCTTGTTTAGAATTTTTGTCTTTATCTTAATAAAACAAAATAAGCCACATTTCAGAATCAGTACTCCATTTAAAAACTTCGTTAATTTAAGTATAAAGATAATTTACATCCTAAAAACTCGGCCTTAATAGTGTTTTTATTTAAAAATTTTACTGCATATCAAAAT